>CM062295.1:484527902-484664477 GCA_031216915.1 Pictodentalium vernedei
TTTTAAATACCCTTCATAGAAGCGAGTGACAAAAAGAGTTAATACTTTGTTTCTTTTTTGTAAATTATTCAATAAAGTCGAACGAAACTATATCATGTCACCGCCTTCATTGGAATGTGCCCATCGACGTCGTGCCAATGGGGGGGGGGGGGGGGGGGGGGGGGACATGTTAGGCCTATCGTTTCGTTGCAGGAAGGTCCAAAGCTCCAGAAGGTGGGGGGGTGGGGGGGGGGTGGGGCACAATTTTTGGGGTAACCGCAGTATGGGATATGGGTTGGGAATTTCTTCCTCCACTTTGCATCATATCTCGGGGAGAAGAGTTTACCAACAGATGATATGAGGTGGGATCAATCAGCCAGTGGCGGCGCCAGAAATTTTTTCGTGGGGGGGCAAGTAGGGGGGCAGACTCCCCATGAAGGGGGGGCAAATACGTAAAGGATCATATCATTACTTTATTATGAGGTAGTTGAAACTTGGACACAAAGTCCGTAATATAATTTTTTGGTTTGGTACGTCCTGTGGACGTACCAAATCAAAAAATATTACGGACTTTGGGTCCAAGTTTCGACTAAATGTAATGGTAATTAGCGCTCCTTTCAAAAAATCCTGGATCCGCGTCTGGAGAGAGAGAAGGCAGAGATAGAGAGAGGGATAGAGAGGGAGGGAGAGAGGGAGGGAGATGGAGGGGGTAGAGAGAGAGAGATGGAGGGGATAGAGAGAGAGGAGAGATAGAGGGAGGGAGGGAGGTAGGGAGAGAGAGTGTGTGTGTGTTTGGATGGATGTGTGTGTGGTGGGGTGGGCGGGTTTTAGGTGGGGGGGGGGGGGGGGGGGGGGGGCAAGTGGTGGGGGGCAGAGCCCACGTTTGGGGGGAATGCCCCCCCCCCCCCCCCCCCCCCGTGCCTCCCTGTAGCACGGCCACTGCAATGGTAATTAGCGCTCCTTTCAAAAAATCCTGGATCCGCGTCTGGAGAGAGAGAAGGCAGAGATAGAGAGAGGGATAGAGAGAGGGATAGAGAGGGAGAGAGAGAGGGAGGGAGATGGAGGGGGTAGAGAGAGAGAGAGATGGAGGGGATAGAGAGAGAGGAGAGATAGAGGGAGGGAAGGAGGGAGGGAGAGAGAGTGTGTGTGTGTTTGGATGGATGTGTGTGTGGTGGGTGGGCGGGGTTTTAGGTGGGGGGGGGGGGGGGGGGGGGCAAGTGGTGGGGGCAGAGCCCACGTTTGGGGGGAATGCCCCCCCCCCGTGCCCCCCTGTAGCACGGGCCACTGCAATCAGCACAGAAAAAAATAACTAAGAAGCTGAAATGAAGGTTGCCGTCACTAACCAATACAATCAAATATACCCCCCCACCCCCCTCGGGGTGGGGGATGGGGTTATATTTAATTTTACTGGTCAGTAACGTCTTCTACATTTCAGTTTCCTGGTGATTTTAATTTTTTTTTCATTTTCAATTCCATCTCACGCAGTGGGCTGGGTAAATTATTCAATAAAGTCAAACGAAACCATATCATGTCACCGCCTTCATTGGAATGTGCCCATCGAGGTCGTGCCAATGGGGGGGGGGGGGGGGGGGGGGGGGCATGTTAGGCCTATCGTTCGTTGCTGGAAGGTCCAAAGCTCCAGAAGGTGGGGGGGGGCACAATTTTGGGGGTAACCGCAGTGTGGGATATGGGTTGGGAATTTCTTCCTCCACTTTGCATCATATCTCGGGAGAAGAGTTTACCAACAAATGATGATATGAGGTGGGATCAATCAGGTTCAGCACAGAAAAAAATAAAGAAGCTGAAATGAAGGTTGCGTCACTAACCAATACAATCAAATATACCCCCCCCCCCCCTCGGGGTGGGGGATGGGGTTATATTTAATTTTACTGGTCAGTAACGTCTTCTACATTTCAGTTTCCCTGGTGATTTTAATTTTTTTTTCATTTTCAATTCCATCTCACGCAGTGGGCTGCTGGGCACCAAGTGCCACCCTCAGTAATTTCTGATACATCGGGGTAATTTTTTTTTATTATTAAAAACGCAACATTGATAGCAACAGTAAGGAGTTTCTTTACTCTGAATCAGGGGATTCTGAGTCTGTGCATGAAGTGGACGAGAATTCATCCAAGTCAAAATCGTCCACTGCGAATTCACTGTCTGCATCTGAGTCATAATCTGAATCCCTTGGTGAACATCAGACTCTGTGTTTGGGTTGGTCGGGGTTTGTTCTCTATCATCTGCTGGCAGGAATAGGCATCTTTTGTTTCTCGGACTGTCTTTATTCTTGCAAGAACGTTTACGTTTGATTCTGTACCCGCAAACTCTGCGACCACTGCCTTTGGGACACAAATCACGCGACAAAAAGCGCTCGATCGCCATGTTGTAAAGGGTATGTTCATCCAACACAGGTTCACCTCTGACAATAAGTAAATCCTCGATTGTTGAGTGATTGAGAGATTGGCGTTCTTTGCCAAGGATTTGGGTGAATGAACTGAATACTCTCTCCGCCTCGGCACTTGAGATAGGTAAAACAATACAGATCTCAATGATCTGAAGGAAATTTTGAATACACAGATCATTTCCTGAAAGGAACAATGAAGGCCATGCCTTTTCTGGCGAATCCGTTTTTAGAAAAGGCAGTACGTGTGTGTGAGCCATTGCTAATTCTGTGCTCAGTCGCTGGAGATCACATTCCTTTTTTTCAAGTAAACATTTAAAGTACTCAACAATTTTTAACATTGGAACCTCCAAGTCGGAAATACTTCTGTGTTGATAAGTCTTGGTGTCAAGAAGTTCCGCGACGCTTGAAAACAGTGGATTTTCTATGAAATCGGAGAATCTGTCAGTGAGGTTGGCTATCATCTTTTCCAGAACAACCTGTATTTCGGTATTAACAATACTAAGAGCCTTGTCAAGAGGGGTCGACATTGAGTAGTTGTGGAAAGCTACAAACTTGTCTGCCAGTTCATTCAACACGGCGTCTTCGTCCGATCGCGTTGATCTGGATTCGTATTTCTTTCCATGGTCATCCTCGATGAAAGGCCAGCAAAGTTTACATGGCGTTGGAAAATAATTGTCCATGTAGAAGACAGCCGATTCTTTCTCACGGCAAATACTCAGAAGTCTCTGGAATGTGGATACGGCTGATTTTACAGTGGAGATAGCTTCCGTCATCAACAATGACTGCTTCTCTAAACAAAGAGAAAATGGTGTCAAATGGGCTAAAATGTCCTTGCGGGCAGCAATGAATAAGAGATGATCTAATTTCATGGAGTTTTTTAGATAACCTGTTAGTCTGGGAGCGAAATCTTTCATAGATTTGTTGAATGGTGAGGAAATTTGGTGATTACAAAATCCTAAGAATATTGGCAAATTTTTTATGTAGTTTTCCGATGACTGTACCTGATGAGCAACCCATCGCGTTCCACTTGTTCTCTTGTACTTGTAGAGTCTCTTCCCCATGAAATTGGCCTGTTTCTTCATTAGCCTCCATCTTAAATTTGCGCGCTTGAAAATTTGGTAAGTATTTAAAATGTCCTCATCACAGGCCGCATTAAGTTGTGACCCTTTTACACTATCATGCAGGCCAAGTTCACCCTTGTGGTTGGCACACCACCCCATTAAGAGGTGATCGCCGACATCGTCGCGTATTAGTCTATACAGCGCGTGATTGGTGGCTGCCCCATCACTTCCGACGCCAACCAGGCGATGGAAACATTAAATTCAAAATTCTGCTTTTGGACACTTTTATCAAAGGCGCCTTTCAGACCTGAGGCACTAGCATTATCTGGTTCCTCTAAGGACATGACATGGTATTCCGGCTTTCCATTCTTACATAGCTTTATGAGATATAATTCTTTCTCGTCATACGTTTTAGCGCTGCTCGACCCGTCGTAGATCACAGTGAAATATCTACAGACGCCTTCGTTGAGGGGTTGTGTGATTTTATTGAACTGAATAGTGTCGGCGAGGTCAGAAACCATCTCCCTACATGCAGTGTCCCTTACGTAGGCAGTCCCTAAGTCCACTCTGTGGATGTCTCTCTCAAATTTGGCTATGTTTTCATAGTCCTTAAAAGATTTATGGTTTCTTGCCACATAATGTGCAATTTGAAACTTCATTACCAGTTGTTTGCGCTGGTAAGTCATTATTTTTCTGACAGATTCTTTCAATGTCAGCTGTTTTGCAGCGGACGAAAAGGTAGAATTCGAAGCAGAATCTGTTTTCTGACAGTCTGACTGATCCTCCGTAGATTGCCCCATGTTACAGTTTTCAGATCTCTTTTTCAAAATAGCTACTCGGTGAAGGTTCGATTTCGCTACATGATCGATGGTATTACATTTTTTTTTATCATTGTGGTACCTGAAATCCATTTGTCTATTTTATCTTCATTGACCTTCCCTCGCTGTTGAACCACCATTTTTTGTTGGCCACATGGTCCTCCATACACATCACGACAGAGTGTGCAGTAAACTAGTTTTACAGTTTCTCCATCGTCGTCCAAATCATAGCCCACACTTGCGATTCCCCAACCATCAACGTTTTTTTTCTTCACACCCATGGTAAACTTTCTCCTTTCGTGCTAATTGCTTTATTAGTTATTTAAACTTATTATTATTTACAATCAAAACAACACCGGTGTGAAACGATGACGCAACACACACATCATTACATGACGTTGAAATGTGCACTTGTTGACTCAAGCATATAACATTTCCCTCGGCTTGATATTTCTGTGTACTCAAATGAAACTGCATGTCACACAATCGAACATACCTGGTCCCGAAGTCGGTAATGTATTTTTGGGGTTTGATACGTCTTGTGGAACACGACGTACCAAACCCCCCCAAAACATTCTGGACTTTCGATCCAAGTCTGGACAAGTCTTTTACGCACCGCAGATTATTTCTGCTACAGCAACCGTGTGCCGTAGTCAGCGCCGTTTGCTTCAGCAAATCGCTTCGGCATTGCCGATTGCCGAAGCCAATTGCGAGGGCTGAGGAGGCCAAATATTAACATAGGCACTCGAATTGAACAACCTGGAATCTGACCCCCCTAGAGATGTTGTATACCAAATATAAAAGCATTCCGACTGGTGGATCTGAAGATTTTTAAAGAAATTTTCTCATATTGCACTAAGTAAAAATTTGGGCTACCATAGTGAGCCCAAATACTAGGGATCTGATTTGAACAAACTTGAATCTGACCCCCACAGAGATGTTGCATACCAAATATCAAAGCATTCTGACTGATGGATCTGAAGAAGATTTTTTTAAATTACCCTCCATATTGAACAAAGATAAAATTTGGGCTTCCATGGGAAGCCCAAATATTAGCCTAGGGACTTGGTTTGAACAATCTAGAATCTGACCCTCATAACAATGATGTATACCAAATATTAAAAGATTCTGACTGGTGGTTCTGAAGAAGAAGATTTTTAAAGAATATTCCCAATATTACCCTATGTTAAAACTTCGGGCTCCTGTAGAGAGCCCAAATATGAACCAATGAGCTTTATTTCAACAAACTTTTATCTGACCCCCCTATGAATGCTGTATATCAAATATCAAAAGATTCTGATTGGTAGTGCTGCCGCGGTTATCTGGATAACCGGTTAACCTGTGGTTAAAACTTTGACCGGTCAAGAAAATGTTTTAACCGGTAAACCTTACATTCACTATACTCACCGTATATGTCAGTGTATAAGTCGCCCCCGTGTATAAGTCGTTTGGGATGCAATGGAAATAGGTAAGTTTTCACGAGTTACCACGTGGTGAATAAGATAAAAGAATAAAGGAAAATTATTATTCAACATTTAAAAAATACTCGCATTTATTTATTTGTTTTTCGTTGTTTGTTTATCACCCCAACGTCTTCATCCCTGTCAAGAAAATGCAACGCTCGTTTGTGACTGAAACTTCATAGTTTCAGAATCAGAGCACCATTTGCACCGTAACCTGCACAGTTGTTGTGATTAAGTTGGTTTTTTCGGAATGCGAGAAGAACGTTCTGGAAATACCAATAATGAAAGAGTCAATGACTCTGTAGCTCAACTTGGATATGACAGGAATTAGTACTTGCTGTGACCAAGACAACTGAATAATGAATATGACAGGAATTAGTATTTGTTTTGGCCCAGTCAACAATAAAAGAATTACAAGGTGACTGTAATGGACTACAGATTAAGACCAATCATTGTAGATTATTATTTTTGTGTGGAAATTTTCAGTCCCAAACAAAATATTTTCAGACTGAAATTTTTTCTTCTTCTTCTTAAAATTGACCAAAATGCATCAAAACACAAAAAACTATTTTCCGGATTTTGGGCCAAAATTTTCCAAGTCCCACCCGGACCCCTAATTTGCATAATTTATTCACGAGAAAAACTCTGTATTATATGTAATGTATCCCATGGTACTAAACATTCATACAAAAATTTATTCAAATCAGATCTTTCATTTGGAAGTTCTGCGCAAAAATCTGATTTCACTTAATTTTGAACAAAATGGCTGCTAGCGGCCATCTTGAATTTCAGACTGGACCCAAAAACACTCCTTCTCGTCCCACAGTGATAACAAAGGTACCCAAGAAGTTTCGTGAAGATCGGTTCATAAATACGGCCTCTAGCCCGAGCCGTATTGGGATTTGCACTTACAGTGCTGAAAGTAACACTAAATAAATCAAAGTTAGCCTAATTTGCATAATTTACGCACAAGAAAAAAACCTGTAATATATGTAATGTATCCCATGGTACTAAACATTCATACAAAAAATTATTCAAATCAGAGCTTTCATATGGAAGTTCTGTACAAAAAACAGATTTCGGCATCGTCGGTACAAAATGGCTGCTGGCAGCCATCTGGAATTTGGGACTGCACCCAAAAACACTCGTTCTCGTCCCACGGTCATAACAAAGGTACCCAAGAAGTTTCGTAAAGATTGGTTCATAAATACAGCCTCTAGCCCGAGCCATAGCAGCTTGGCACTTACAGCTCTGAAAGTAACACTAAATAAATCAAAGTCAGTCTAATTTGCATAATTTACGCACGAGAAAAAAACCCGTATTATATGTGATGTATCCCATGGTACTAAACATTTATACAAAACTTTATTCAAATCAGAACTTTCATACAGAAGTTCTGTACAAAAAACTGATTTTTGCATCATCGGTACAAAATGGCCACTGGCAGCCATCTTGAATTTTGGACCGCACCTAAAAACACTCGTTCCCGTCCCAGGGTCATAACAAAGGTACACAAGAAGTTTCGTAAAGATCGGTTCATAAATACGACCTCTAGCCTGAGCCATAGCCAATTGTTGACGTACGGACAGACGGACGGACGGACAGACGGGCCATGACAATAGCTCAAATTTGACTTCGTCAAAGTTGAGCTAAAAATACAACAAATGCGCAGGTTACAGCGCAAATTATTTTCAAATTGTTGTCCCACTTAAGCATTGTTGGTGCTATTGAAACTAACTTTACTTGGTGCACGTGTGCGTAATTTATAACCAGACATTACACATCAGGGAATTGGAGTTCATGTAATAAATAAATATGTCTCTCCAGGTATTGCTGGCAAACATTTAATGTGTTATTACTTATTTTTTCGTTGTTATTTTGATGATTTTGTATTTTTTATGGTTTCATCCATATTGGCCCCACAAACCTGTTGATTTCCGGTACACGCACTGATGTAAACACATGGGCGATTGAACAACAACGATTAAATAGAATACTTCGTTATTATTATTTATGGTCAATGTAAATAACAACATTGGCCGGCCCGATAGAATAGTTATAGTTGAAGCAAGAACACACTACAAATATAGGTACCTTAAATGCGGTTAACCATGGTTAACCACGGTCAAACATGCTGGTTAACCGGTCAGAAAAAAGTCTTAACCGCGGCAGCACTACTGATTGGTTCTGGAGAAAAGATTTTTTAAAATTTTTGCAAATATGCCGACTCAGCATTTTTTCGATGCCCATTACAGAACACCCTAACATAACCGATGGCAATTTTTTTTTACCATTCAATTCTACTGGTCATAAGGATACTTCATACCAAATAAAAGCTCTCTGTTCCGTGGGGTTTGGGAAATATGGGCGTTTGAAAATATTTCTATTTTTAGCTCCCGGGGTTCCCATGGGGATGTGGGAAGTTTTTTTTTTGCATGGGTCAAGTACTTATGACCCAATACTACCACAAACCAAATTTGGTTCATACCGGACCATCGGTTCAGAAAATAGAAATTTTGGGCGGGGCCAAAAATCTTACCCCTCCTATTACAAAGCCAAATATTACTTCACGAACTTCGTTTGAACAAACTTGATTCTACACCTCATATGGAAGCTCCATAGCAAATATCAAGTCATTGTACACACTGGTTCTTAATAAGATTTTTAAAATATTTTGAATCATTTTCCCCCACTCCCTCCCTATGGGGCTGGGCATGCCGAGTTGAACAAAAATGAAATACCCCTTTGGGACCATCACTCACACAAACTTTCACTTGAATTGGCCCAGTGGCTTTGGAGGAGAAGACCAAAACATGGTGTTGACGGACGACGGACGGTAAGCGATGTGATTAGCTCAGCTTGACTTTGTCAAGATGAGCTAAAAACTATTGTTTCTAAAGGTAAAAGGTCAAGAACGTCAATGTTAAACCTCAAGAAGCGGTCAGAAGCATTTGTCTTTTAGGTACATTCAAACCTGTGAACCGTCAAGAGTAATAATCAAGGCCGCTTGGCAGCTGCGAACTAGCAAAGTTCGCTACTGACGACCGATCTTGATTATTACACAGACGGTTCAAAAGTTCAGAACATCAAAGCCTTGAATGTACCTAATGTTTACTAGAGGTAGGTTAATGGACTTGAACTTCATTTTTAACGACTTCAATGTGAAGGAGATGGGGGATCATCTAGGTACGACTAGAGCTGGACTTTCGTCCGGTGCATACACCCACGTGGAGTACCGCCTAGTGTGGGCATACCTATGACCAACAAATATCATTTATGAATATTCTTGTATGGACTGATGTACAGATGCACAGTTGGACAGACACAATCCAGAACCACCCCCCCCCCCCTTCCATTTTCTTCGAAAGTTTTCAACAATTTCTAAGTCAAAAGGTATGGTACATTGTTTGGTGTTTGGAAGTTTTATGCAATGAAGCAGAAGCCTTTGTCATAGGCAACCTGCATGCCATATTTCACTGAAATCCGATAACCCCAATCCAGTATGCACTCTCCCCCCCCCCCCCTCCCATTTTCTTGAAAGTTTTCAACAATTTCTAAGTCAAAAGGTATGGTAAATTGTTTGGTGTTTGGAAGTTTTATGCAATGAGGCAGAAGCCTTTGTCATAGGCAAACTGCATGCCATATTTCACCAAAATCCGATAACCCATACCCGAGATACAGGCTGAACAGACAAATAATGTCTATTTCCTACAATTTCTAAGTCAAAAATGGGGGATAACTCTAAAGAGGAGAATGTGAGAAATACCGCCGAATCCTTTTTTTTAAAGCCTATACCATAAGCAGTGTTCATGGCAAATTTCATTGCAATAGAACATTCGATACCCGAGACACAGGCTGAACTGACAAAATTTGACTCGTACGGACACAATTTCTAAGTGAATAATTATTAAAAAAAAAATAAAAAAATAAAAAAAAAAATAACTGGTATGGGCATACCTATGACCAACAAATATTATAAAAAATAATTTACTTAAGTTATGAATACTTTTGGGACGGACTCACACACGGATGCACAGACGGAAGGACAGACAGATGGACGCATGTAATCCAGTATACCCCCATTTTCTTCAAAAGTGGGAGTATAATTATTCGAGATGATTAATCGATTCCTAATTTCAACAAGCCAAGACCAATACCGGGTCTGGACCTGCGTCGCTGCATGCAATTGTATCGGCAAACAGGAAGTGGCTGCACAGCAGATCTGAAAATTGCATACACGATACAACTGATCATTATCAGGCTCCAGATGAAATATAAAATCAATCCCTTGCAAAGCAGCTGAGAAAAGTTTGACGAAAAATTTCAATGTTCAGTGGGTACAGTAAAATTTCAAAGTATCGGCAAACAGGAAGTGACTGCACGGCTGATCTGAAAATTGCTTACACGATACAACTCATCAATATGAAGCAGCAGAACAAATATAGAACTAGAGGATGGCCACCAAAGGGTGGCTGATTCCCCCGAAAAAAGCCTTGATAGCCATTCCAACCTTATTCGCGACACACCCTCTGGTTGTGAGCAATAATAATACCAAGTATCATTAATATCCTTGAAGGCTGTAAGAAGTTATGGAGCAGACACGAATTCCGACTACGCCGGACAGACAGACGGACAGACAGACAGACGGACGACGTCACGGCTAGATTCCCCTGAAATTTTTTCGGGGGAATAATCAATCCCTTGCATAGAAGCCGAGAAAACCTTGACGGAAAATTTCCATGTTCAGTGGGTACAGTAAAATTTCAAAGTATCGGCAAACGGGAAGTGGCTGCACGGCAGATCTGAAAATTGCTTACACGATACAACTCACCATTATGAAGCAGCAGACCAAATATAAAATCATTTCCTTTCATAGAAGCGAAGAAAACTTTGACGAAAGAAGTGTTTTGGATGGGCGGACTGACTGACTGACGGACGGAGTCGACCCTTAACTAGACCTGCTCTGCCGCTGGCGAAGCAGGTGAAAATCGTGACAACCCTAGATAGAAATATCCCTCAGTAGCTTCCTAAATGAAGCCCTGTTTTGGTGCATGACGTCACCTTGCAGGAAGGATCAGCAGATCTTTGTTAATGTCTTGAATCTGTTTGCTGTCAAACTGGGCTGAATATTGCGCAGTGAAATGTCAAGTAGCATATAAATAAAACAAGCCAAGACCAATACCGGGTCTGGACCTGCGTTGCTGCATGCAATTGATTACAGATGAACAGACTTCAAAGTATCGGCAAACAGGAAGTACTGCACGGCAGATCTGAAAATTAGATACACGATACAACTCATCATTATGAAGCAACAGACCAAATATAAAATCATTCCCTTTCATAGAAGCCAAGAAAACTGACGGAAAAAGTGTTTCGGACAGACTGAAGGTGTTGAGCGGTTACTAGACCTGCTCTGCCGCCGGCGACGCAGGTAAAAATCTATGCTATTTTAGTGAATATCGGGAATTGTCATGAGTGTTGACCTGAAAGTTTTATTTTTCACGAGCGCTTGCACGAGTGAAAAATAATACTTACAGGTCCGAGTTTTACTTATCCCTTTACCCAACGTAGACGATTTCAAAATTTATTATTTTAAATATCATTTTTTTTTAATTTTTTCAACAAAATCATATCATGTGACCCCTCTTTGGAACGAGCTGGTGAGGAGGGGTCACATATGGTTTTATTGAAATTTTTCGGAAAATAATATTTTTTCAGCTGCTGAATTTTTCATATTACGTGGGCGGATGCAGGCGATTCGTTGGGTAAAGGGTTAAACAGTGTAAATATCCTCTATATATTTCGTTTGAGAGCACTATCACTGCGAAACATCCATGAGTTACAAGGAAAATGCATTCCAATCGAACCTGTCTGGAGAGACCACCCCTTTTGCCAAGCAAAAGTGGTCTCTCATCAGAGGTTTGAAGTTTTTGCAAGTCAGTGAATGATCAACCAGACAATATTTGTGGCAGAAATGGAGAATTGATTTTTCAACTTTTATTATCGTTTTATTTTAATTCAATTTTAATACGAAGTACAGAGGCATTGTTTGAGAAATTACAGTTAAAAGTACATAAATTGAAAAACTTTTTGAGATGAGAAGGGGCTGCTGGTCCATCCAAAACATTAATTTCTTACTTTATACAAAGTATTCTATTTCTATCAATATTTTGAAACGAGTTATTTTCATAATACTTTACAAGTTATACCTTGATAAGGCTGTTTTTGTGTGTCAAGTTTTGTTTTAAAAGAAAATAATTTCAGTCACACTTGAAGTAAAAATGAAAGTGTCAATGACACTGTAGCTTAACTTGTGTGTTGTGTTTGATGAAAAGGATAATGTTCAATGTTTAATAGAAGGATTATGAAATAAGACAAGAACTGTGATAATTGGGAATATGTTCATTTCTGTTCCCTGTATGCTATGTTTATGATAAAAATAATATGAGGTGTACACTGTACTAAAGATCTGAGGGGTGGGTTAATATGACCTCACAGTTAATATATGTGGCCCTCACAGTTAACATATATCAACAAAATTACAATGAAATTATTCCAAAATGAGTCATCCTATCAAGTTACATTAAAATCCCTTCATAAATATGGCCTGTAGACTGTGCTAAAGGTTTTCGGGCTTCGGGCCCCTGTAGCCGTCAGTTTCCCAATTGCGTCCAAAGGGGACGTTCTCATCTTGACATTATATGAAGTCAACCTACCAAGTTACAATGAAATCCCTCCATAAATACGACCTGTAGACTGTGCTAAAGGTTTTCGGGCTTCAGGCAGCCATCAAGGCTGAATGATCGTGACCAAAAGGGGACGTTCTCATCTGGACACTATTTGGAGTCATCCTACCAAGCTACAATGAAATCCCTTCATAATTATGACCTGTAGACTGTTCTAAAGGTCTTTGGGCCCCTGAAGCCGTCACAGTTGCCCACTCGTGTCCAAAAGGGGACGTTCTCATCTAGACATTATATGAAGTCAACCTACCAAGTTACAATGAAATCCCTGCATAAATATGACCTTAGACTGTGCTAAAGGTTTTCGGGCTTTGGGCTCGGGCAGCCATCATGGGTGAATGATCGCACATTCTCATCTAGACATTATATGAAGTTAACCTACCAAGTTACAATGAAATCCCTTCATAAATATGACCTGTAGACTGTGCTAAAGGTTTTCGGGCTTTGGGCTCGGGCAGCCATCATGGGTGAATGATCGCACATTCTCATCTAGACATTATATGAAGTTAACCTACCAAGTTACAATGAAATCCCTTCATAAATATGACCTGTAGACTGTGCTAAAGGTTTTCGGGCTTTGGGCTTGGGCAGCCATCATGGTTGAATGATCGCAACCATAGGGGACAATTTCATCTGAGCATCATCTGGAGTGATCCTAAGAAGTTACAATGAAATCCCTTCATAAATATAACCTGTAGACTGTGCTCAAGGTGTTCGGGCTTCGGGCACTTGTAGCCATCACAACTGACCAATCACGACCAAAAGGGGATGTCATCATCTATGCATTACATGGAGTCAACCTAACAGGTTACAATGAAATCCTTCCATAAATATGACCTTTTGCCTATGCTAAAGGTTTTTGGGCTCGGGCACCCATCAAGGCTGCATGATCGCGATCAAAATGGGACGTTCTCATCTAGACATTATTTGGAGTCATCCTGCCAAGTTACAATGAAATCATTTCATAAATATGACCTCTAGACTGTGCTAAAGGTTTTCTGGCTTCAGGCTCCTGTAGCCGTCACAGTTGCCCAATCACGTCCAAAGGGGGACTTTCTCATCTAGACATTGTATGAAGTCAACCCACCAAGTTACAATGAAATTCCTCAATAAATATGACCTGTAGACTGCGCTAAAGGTTTTCGGGTTTTGGGCTCGGTTGGCAGATCATGCCCAAATGGGGAAATTCGCATCTAGACATCATAAGGAGTCATCCTACCAAGATACAATGAAATCCCTCCACATTAAACATGACCTGCAGACTGTGCTAAAAGTTTTTGGGTTTTCGGGCTTGGGCAGCCATCACTGTTGATAGATCATGCCCAAAAGGGGACGTTCTCGTCTAGGCATTATACAGAGGCATCCTACCAAGTTACAATGAAATCCCTTCATAAATACGACCTGTAGACTGTGCTAATGGTTTTCGGGTTTTGGGCTCGGGCAGCCATACCGGTTGCCCGATCGCGACCAAAAGGGGACGTTCTCATCTAAACATGACCCCAAACCTGCATTTGAAATTTCGTGACGATCAGACAAGAACTGAGGGGTGTAGCCCGTGCTAAAGGAAATGTGAACAGACGTCACAGACTCACAGACTAACAGACTTCCGCACGCGTGATGGCAATAGCTTATCTTGACAATGTCAAGTTAAGCTAATAAGCTTACCAGGGTGTTTTAGTTTGCTTAATCCTCTGATAAGATTTTGTTACACAAATATTGGACATAAACTAAGTTAGTTTTTTTTTAACAATAATCTTTCTATTTTCAAAAGGATCTTGATAAAAAATTTCTCAAGACTTGAAGAATTATACAAATGAATAACAATTTAATTGAAAACCAATTATTATAGTTTTCAGACAATCTACAGTGAAAGATATTTGTCATACATGTGTATGATTTCAGATATTACAGTTTCAGGGACAATTGTCCTTGCAATTTTACTGCAGGGCAGATGTCCTGGTTCCATTTTTGAACTACTGATTTCTGTATACATTGCATTGATCTTTGATTTTAATACTCTAAAATTGCAAAAAAAATGATTTTCAGGTCTCTCATAACAGGTGAAAAAGAGTTTTTTGCCAGTTTTGCGGTCTCACAGGACAGGTGGTCTCTCATGACAGGTCAATTATAGAGTGAAACCAATCAGTGCATTGCAAAAGTAGTCTCTCATAACAGTGGTTGCACAAGACAGGTTTTACTGCATTATAAATACTTCATATGAATAAGAAATTACTAAATTACAAAGTAATAAAAACTGAAAGGGTTAAGATGAGTCACGTCCTGATTGGTACAAACTTGATTTTAACAAACATTAATCCCCCCACCCCCCTTCCCACCACGGCTCTTTACAGAATATAAAACGATTCCGACTAGTGGATCTGAATCAGATTTTCAAAGAATTTACCTCATATTGCACAAAATTAAAATAAAGTGAAAAAGGCTGCCTGGCCACATGGCCCCAGAAAAAAGTGAGCGAATCGAGGCATTTGAAAAAAAAAAGTTGAAAAGGGACAGGACCCTGGCAAAAAATGTCAGCCCCCCCCCCCCCCTCTGATTTGAATTTGACCCGTATTTTTGATACACCTATACCAAATTTCATTTGATTAGTCCAACTATAACTGAAGTTATCAGGCAAAAAAAAAAAATTTCGAAGTCGAAAAAGGGGCATAACTCTGGCAAAAATTGTCAGACCGTACCTCAATTCGAACTTGACCTGTATTTTATGTTGATAGACAGACATACATATCTGGGGGTGGGGGGGGGGGGGGGGGGGCACAAACTTGAATCCTACTCCCAGTAGGAAGCCGAGTAACAAATATCAGAAGATTCGGACTGGTCAATCTGAATAAAGTTTCAAATTGGCTTAGGAAGTCTAAAGTTCGCCCCTCCCCGAGCTGAAAATGTTGCTTCATTGGACTTCCCTTAAACAGTTTACAGTTTAGTCTATATTACCTCAAAGGGAAGCTAAACACTAAATTTAATCTATTCCATCCATCGGATCATAATGTTTTTAAATTTGGGGATTGTGACCACTTGCTCCATAGTTTAGGCAGCAGGAGCTTAAATTATAAACAGATCAAAATGTGAGGTCATAATGTCTTTAAATTTCACCAAAATCGATAAGGCAATTACAAATTTTGTGAAAACCCATGTTATGGCTGAAACGGTTAGCTCATTTTCGTAACCGACTAACCGAGAGCTATAACCGGATAATATCCTGTTATCCGTGGCCATTATTTCACCAAATATGGGAGCAAAACTACAGGAATTGGAAAGCAGTATTCTCAAACTATTCCGTAGTGTGCATACAAACGAACGTTGTCGAGTACTCGATAACGTTCGTTTGTACACACACAACGGAATAGTTTCTGCGATTACTCATTACTCACAGAAACTGCCGATTATTAACGAAGACTTGAATGCCAAAGTCAATTATTTCTCAATATACACAACGCGGCTTTGATGTGTAATCTTTCACAAAGAAGAAACAGCAGATTTACTACGTTTTAAACGAGGAATGACGATCACTATCGATATTTCGGATAACTGGTTGACAGTATTTCTAATCAGTTAGGTAGCTAACTGGTTTCAAACCGATTATCCGGTTAACCATTTCAGTACTAAACCATGTTCACGGACGAAAACCCTATTCATGGGCCAATAACATGTTCATGTGATATGCTGTAACAGCTCATCCAGATTTATATTCAAGGAACGCCAAAGCAAATAAACACTACTATACATTATGAAGAAGGAAACTCAACTGGATTAAAATAGCAAAACAAAGCCATGGTTCACAGCTGGAAAAAAACTTCAGTTACAGTTGAAACTTTGCTGCAAAAGGCCATGTCCCTTCATCAAAGCTGGCTGTGATATGATAAAATTCAACAGATCACAACCACTTTAATGGAAGGATTTTTCCAGATCTTCTTCGCACCAGCTAAACAGCATAATACACAACACTCCCACATTTTTTCACTCCCAAAACCACATTCAACAACATAAAGTACTTCAAGATTGCAGAAGGCATCGTCATGAAACAGATGAACAGCCAATAGCCAATTCCACACTAAAGCCCCCTCCAAATTTTTTTTCACCTGCCAACATCTAACAAGTTGTGCAATAAAAATTCAAACCAAGTGATTAGCCAAAAGCAAATTCCACAACAGGGCACAAGAAATTCTTTTTCAAATTGGAATGGCATAAAACATTTGGTTGTCATATACTGAATCAAAGCTCATCAAAGCTGGCTGTGATATGCAAGTTTTATTCACATCAGAGCCACTTTGATGATCCCGATACAGCTTCAATCACTGCAGTAACGAATGCCAACATCTCAAAACCAGACATTTCAAATGAAAGCAACAGGTGCTCAAGAAAAAGGATTCCTAAAAACTCATAACATCAGCCACAACTCATCAACAATTATAATACTCAAAATACCCTACAAGAGCAGACAAATCTCAACTCTCTAATGTAATTATTTTCAACTATCACGTCAGATTTTTTCTAGTATTGAGATGCTACCTCAGAAATAATACCTCGATTTACAGTTAAGTAAAACTAGGGGGCCCAAATATGAACCTAAGGACTTGACTCAAACAATCTTGATCTGCCCCACCCACCCAATGTTCAAATATGAACCCAACGCTTGATTTGAACAGGCCTGGCATTCTGAAAAATTTAGGGGGGCTAAAAATTGCTCTCCTGAAATGATCTAGGAGAGCCAATGGTTCTCCTAATTTTTTTTTGACATGGAAGGCAGTTGAACCATGATATATCTCATGAATGCATTGCATTGCATAATTTGGATAGTTGTAATACATGTTACTTCGAAAGTTACTCAATACTGTGTTGAAGTCGTCAGTCCCAACAACTCACAACTGTCACAAGCCAAACATGGTTCAACTTCATCCCATCAGATAAATTTTGAATTTCAGTTCACTGCACCTGAGCCAGCAGTACAGTACATAACATACGAATATGTCCGTGTACAAGACACACTTTTTTACCTGAAATGTTATGTCAAAATCGGGGGTGCGTCTTATACATGGGTACGACTTGTTTCAGAGAATTTCCAGGGCACTGACTTCTTCGGACAAACGTTGTTCCTAGTATCCTATCGTTTGTGAATTGTATAACAGACAGTACAATCGTGTGGTTTTGACTGAGTGCAGATTCACCAAAATTATTTTCTTTTCATTTTATTTCAGTTTAAATTCTTCAGAAAATAAATTGTCAATAAAATATTATGTGTGTTTTCTGTTACTTTTATCCATAAATAATAATAAAGAAGTATTCTATTCAGTCGTCGTTCAAGCGGCCATGTGTTTACATCAGTGCGTGTACCGGAAATAAACAGGTTTGTGGGACCAATATGGATGAAACCATAAATGAAAGTGTCAATGACACTGCAGCTCAACTTGACAAACTTGAACTTGGTAAGTTATAAATGAAATGGCAAAATTGAAGATCATTGGTACCCATGTTATTTTTTTGAAATTTCAACATAATAGCATTGTGTTCACAACGTCAAGAGTAATCCATGCATTTTTAAATGTAAACTAAGACTGGCTAAAGGAAGAATGTTGATACACAAATGCAGTATGTTCAGAGGTTATTGAAAATGGCAACTTTTTTCACAGAAATGAATGCTTATCAATAGCTCTTACCTTAAGTTCTTGCCTAATGAGCACACCAAGTTCAAAAACAATCCTATGATAAATGTGGCCTGTAGGCCATGTCAAAGAATGTTGATTCACAAATGCAATAAATTCAAAGATTGTTGCTAACAGCAACAGTTTTTGATGGAAATGAAAAGAAAATCAATAGCTCCTATCTTTGTCACCCTGCATAAGCATACAAAGTTTCAAAACCTGATAATGAATGTGTCCTCTGAGGCATGCCAACGAAAGATGTTAATGCACTAAGTAGAAGGTCATTGCTTGTGGCAATGGGTTTTTTTTATGGAAATTCATATATATACCCTGCAGAGTGGAAAGGGATAAGTTGATGCACAAATGCAGTAAGTTCAAAGGTTGGTGATAACAATAAATTTTCATGGAAATGAAAAAAAAGCAATAGCTCACATCTAGAGGTCACACGGAACACACATACCAAGTTTCAAAGTGATCTGATCATAAATGTCCCCTGAAGGCCGTGTTAAAGGGAAATATTTAGGTCTGACTAAACTAAGTTCAAAGGTCAACATTTTTTGACAGAAATGGAAGAAAATCGACAACTCCCATATAGATGTCACCCCACACAAGCGCACCAAGTTTGTAAGCGATCCAATCATAAATGTGCCCTGCAGGGTGTGTCAAAGGGAAATATTGATGCTTAACTGCGCTAAGTTTTTACTAAGTTAATTGAAGGTCATTGCCAGTGTCAACATTTTTTGACGGAAACCGAAAATCGATAGCTCCCATCTAGAGGTCTCCCCAAACAAGAATGCCAGTTTTCAAAGCAATCTAATCATAAATGTGCCCTGTAGAGTGAGCCAAAGGGAAATATTGTGGTCTGACTAAACTAAGTTCTACGAACGTTGCCTGTGCCAACACTTTTTGCCAGAAATTGAAGAAAATTAATAGCTCCCATCTAGAGATCACCCTAAACAAGCATACCAGGTTTCAAAGCAATCCGATCAAAAATGTGCCCTGTAGGGTGTGCCAAAGGGAAATATTGAGGTCTGACTAAACTAAGTTCTACGAACGTTGGCCGTGCCAACACTTTTTGCCAGAAATTGAAGAAAATAGATAGCTCCCATCTAGAGGTCACCCCAAACAAGCATAACAAGTTTCAAAGTAATCTGATCATAAATGCGACTTGTGAGGTGTGCCAAAGGAAATTGTGGACGTACGTACTAACGTACGCTGACGGACGAGAAGTGATGGCAATCGCTCAGCTTGACTTTGTCAAGTTGAGCTAAAAGTACAAAATCATCAAAATAACAACGAAAAAATAAATAATAACATTAAATGTATGCCAGCAATACCTGGAGAGAAGTATTTATTTATTCCATGAACCCCAATTCACTGACGAGTAATATCCGGTTATAAATTACGCACACGTGCACCAGGTAAAGTCAGTTTCAATAGCACCAACAATGCTTAAGTTGGACAACAATTTGAAAACAATTTGCGCTGTAACCTGCGCATTTGTATTTTTATTGGTTTTTCCGGAACGTTCTTACGTTCCGGAAAAACCAACTTAATCACAACTGCGCAGGTTATGGCGCAAATGGGGCTCTGATTGTGAAACTATAAAGTTTCAGTCACAAACAAGCGTCGGATTTTCTTCACAGGGATGAAGACATTGGGGTGATAAACAAACAACGAAAAACAAATGCGAGTATCTTTTAAATCTTTAATAATAATTTTCCTTTATTCTTTTATCTTATTCACCACATGGTAACTCGTGAAAACTTACCTATTTCCGTTGCATCCCAAACTGCCCCAAATTGGCAAAACGTAACTTGCAACTAATTTTTGACTGCATATATTTAAAAATGGGAGTGCGACTTATACATGGACTTCAGGCAAAAGAGAGGAATTCCAAGTGTGAGTTTGGGGTGCGACTTATACACGGACATATACGTGCACTCAGGAGAGCGAAATTTCATGGACCTTAATGGTTCTTGGAGCACGTTAAGGCACGCGGAAAAAATCACGCGCCTGAAAACACCAGGACTGTTTGAACACACTTGAATCTGAGACTGGCTGAAGTGTTGCATACCAAATATCAAAACATTCTGAATGGCAGTTAAAAAAGATTTAAAAGAATATTCCTCTTTTGCACAAAGTTAAAATTTTGACTCCCTTTAGAAGCCTATGTATTAACCCAGGGATTTTACTGACCAAACTTATTTTCTTTAGAAGCGCCGTGCCATTTTTTGTTTTTCTGCAGTCAGCTTTTCATTTGTTTCGGATGTATTTGCAGCATCTGCTGCCACCAGTTGCTTCCAAAGTTCACATTCGCACGTTTTCTTATCAATTTGATCAAAATATGCGGACAACATGCTTTTAAATTTACGATCCACCCTGATGAGTTGACTGTCAACTTCGTAGAAAAATATAAACGAAATGATCACATTTTGATTTGGTTTTGGTTGTTTTCGGTATCCCCGCAATACCGATACTGTACCAAATGAAAGTGTCAATGGCACTGTAGCTCAACTTTTGTTAGACATGTACATGTATGTGACACAGCAATGACACATATCTAGGCAATGACCTGATAACAAAGGCACATGTAAAGTGTTGTAAAGGTCTGTACATAAATACTGACCGTAGCCTGTAACAAATGTACAGGTAAAGTATGACTAAACTAAGTTCTAAGAACGTTGGCAGCGGCAAAATTTTTTGACGGAAATGGAAGAAAATCGATAGCTCCCATCTCGAGGTCACCTCAAACAAGCATACCAGGTTTCAAAGCAATCCAATCATAAATGTGCCCTGTAGGGTGTGCTAAAGGGAAATATTGTGGTCTGACTAAACTAAGTTCTAAGAACGTTGGCCTCGGCAACATTTTTTGACGGAAATTGAAAAAAATCAATAGCTCCCATCTAGAGGTCACCCCCAATCAAGCATACCAAGTTTCAAAGTGATCTGATCATAAACGCGACCTGTGAGGTGGGCCAAAGGAAGTTGTGGACGTACATACTAACGTCCGCCGACGGACGAGAAGTGATGGCAATAGCTCAGCTTGACTTTGTCAAGTTGAGCTAAAAATCGATATACCACACAGCACTACTCGTACATGTGCTGTTTCTTCAAGATACATATGATGCTCCCGCAAGTTCTACCATGTAATTTAGCCGGACAAACCATGTGCTATACAAGTGAAAGCCTACAAAAAATTGACAAAGTTCAACAACCTGTAATTTTGTGAAATATTGAAGCAAATCAAAACCCTGAAAATATGCACACCTCTGGTATATGTACAAACATCCTGTGAAATAAAAAGTCCTAGCTTGTAAACTGAGAGGAGTTAGCCGGATAAACAATGAACCCGAGATAAAGACAGATGGACAGTGATTTGTGTTAAGATTTTTTAAAGAATATTCCTCATATTGCACGATAGTAAAATTCAGGTTCACAAAGAGAGGCCAATTATTAAACGATGGGCTTGATTTCAACAAACTTGAATCTGACCCCTGTAAGGATTCTGTGAACTATGTATCATAACATTCTGACTGATGGTGCTGGAGAAGTTTTTTAAAGAATATTCCTCATATTAGACAAGTTAAAATTCTGGCTCCAACAGGGAGCCCAAATATTAAGCCTGGGATTTGCTTTGAACAAACAGATCTGACCTCCACAAGGATTCAGTATACCAAATATCAAAAGATTCCGATTGGTGGATCTGAAAGATTTTTAAAGAATATTCCTCATATTGCACAAAATAACCCCCCCCCCCCCCCCCCCCTCCAATATTTACTGGCAGACTTGATTTGAACAAACTTGAATCTGACTCCTGCAGTGACCACATAGCAAATTTGGTTCAAACTGGCTCATCGGTTTAAAAAACAGAAATTGCAGGTGGGACTAAAAATCTTGCCCCTTCCATTGCAAAGGCAAATATTGCACAATGAAGTTGACGAACCTTGTTTGGCACAATGAAGTTGACGAACCTTGTTTGAACAAGGATTCTAAACCTCAAATAGAAGCTCGGTACCAAATATTCCCTATGGAGCTTGGCAAGTTGAACAAAATTAAAATGCAATGTCAGAACAATCACCTCAGAAGCAACTGCAATCAGTCCAGTGGTTTTGAGATGAAGCAAACACCATATTCACGGAGGACACGACCGATGTCGAGTGATCAAAACGGCTCACCCAAAAGCAAACTATTCACTATGCACACTAATTTCACAGAACCTTGCTGTAATTTGGGGATATCTGTTACTACTGTAAGTTTAGGGGCATTTCAAGATCTTATTCAACACATTACAAAACTGTCTAACACTATCAAATGTTGACAATGATGATCAATAGAAGATGATGGCTCATCATAGCTAGCTGTGATATGACAATGAACAACACATCGCAGCCACTGTGATGTTCCTCCAAATTCACAAATCAGACTTCAAACTCTACAGTCCCACAGTTCTAAACAATAATTACAACCATGAACCACACCAACTATGCTGTCTTGGTGCATTTTGTTAGCCAAAAGCTCATCAAAGCTGGCTGTGATATGAACTTATCTCCACATTTCACTGCCACTTTGACGACTACAAGCAAACTTTTTTTCTTCAAGTGGTTACAAACAAGAAACAACTCCATGACTTAACTCAAAACCCAAACAAAACACGACCATATCTTCCGTCTTTTCACTTTTAAATTAACAGATTTTTAAATGATATTCTGGTGCCCACTTTAGTGCAAAAATTTAAAAAATCTCAACCTTTGGAAAATTCAGCTGGACATAACACATTTTATTTTCACATGCAATGTGCAAAAGAAAAAAAACAAGTTTTAAAAATATAGCACTAAGCCACTTCAATAAAAAGTGTTTCTCATGACTGAAAGTTCCTCGCACAGCACCTGCCAACACTTTTTGAGGAGGATTTGGGGGTGGGAAGGGTGGGGGTGGGGGTGGAGTGAGAGAGTCTAATGACATCCATATCCCCCACCGACTGTTAAGTTATGATAGGAATAAGCATGAGGTGATCATTTATTTATTTATTTATTGTTGTTTAAGGTCACATACTTCTGCACAATGGCTAATCATGACCACAACATGAAGATAAAGTCAAGGTCAGTCAATCATTTATACCCCATGTTGCCTATTTTAGAGGACTTGCACCCCAAGCATTAGTGACTGGGTCCTATTTTACCAGTGAAACAGAGCTTGTTTACCATGGTAAACAAGCACTGCTTCACTTCCCGGGGTTCCCACGGGGGATGAAGTGATCAATACACATGAAAAGATGGATGAACAAGCACGGACATGGTGAATGGACTTCATTGGACAAGGTCTGGTTCATTGCAACAGAAGGAACCATATGGATGGCAACTGAAAATATCTTACAAAACCCTGTAATTTTGGTAAATTCAATGTCGACAGGGGATGTAACTCTGGAAAATTTACTCTAATCGAAATTTCCTTTCCATATGCACATGTACACATGCTGATAATGTATACTTAAGTTTTGTAAAAATCCAATGAAAAATGCAGGTGTTAAGCGGACAAGCCTTTGTGCTGGAAATTTTGCTATTTCCTTGGGCTGTAACCATGCAAAATTTGTCGCATCTAAAATTCCTGACCACATGCACAACTACATTTGATACTGATACTTCAGAGCAAGTTTTGTAAAAATTCAAAATGACACTGTAGCTTAACTTGTGTGTTGTGTTTGATGAACAGGATAATGTTCAATGTTTATGAAAGGATTAGGAAATACGACAAGAATTGTGATAATTGGGAATATGTTCATTTCTGTTCCTGTATGCCATGTTTTTGATAAAAATAATATGAGGTGTACACTGTACTAAAGAGCTGAGGGGTGGGTTAATATGACCTCACAGTTAATGTATGTGGCCCTCACAGTTAACGTATATCAACAAAAGTTACCAAGTTACAGTGAAATTATTCCAAAACGAGTCATCCTACCAAGTTACAATGAAATCCCTTCATAAATATGACCTGTAGACTGTGCTAAAGGTTTTTGGTCTTCAGGCCCCTGTAGCCGTCACAGTTGCCTAATGGTGTCCAAAAGGGGCTGTTCTCATCTAGACATTATATGAAGTCAACCTACCAAGTTACAATGAAATCCCTTCATAAATATGAACTGAAGACTGTGCTTAACGTTTTCGGGCTTTGGGCTCGGGCAGCCATCATGGTTGAATGATCGCAACCAAAAGGGGACATTCTCATCTGGAGTGATCCTACGATGTTACAATGAAATCCCTTCATAAATATGACTTGTAGACTGTGCTAAAGGTTTTCAGGCTTCATGCCCCTGTAGCCGTCACAGTTGCCCAATCATGTCCAAAAGGGACGTTCTCATCTAGACATTATATGAAGTCAAACCTACCAAGTTACAATGAAATCCCTTCATAAATATGACCTGCAGACTGTGCTAAAAGTATTCAGGCTTCGGGCTTGGGCAGCCATAATGGTCGGTCGCAACCAAAAGGGGACATTCTCATCTGGGCATCATCTGGAGTGAGCCTACGAAGTTACAATGAAATCCCTTCATAAATATGACCTTTAGACTGTGCTCAAGATTTTCGGGCTTCGGGCACCTGTAGCCATCACAGTTGGCAAATCACGACCAAAAGGGGAAATCACGACAAAAGGGCATATCATCTAGGCATTATATGGAGTCAACCTAACAAGTTACAATGAAATCCTTCCATAAATACGATCTGGAGACTATGCTAAAGGTCTTTGAGCTCGGGCAGCCATAAAGGCTGAATGATCGCGACCAAAGGGGATGTTCACATCTGGACATTATTTGGAGACATCCTACCAAGCTACAATGAAATCCCTTCATAATTATGACCTGTAGAATGTTCTAAAGGTTTTCGGGCTTTGGGCTCGAGCAGCCATCATGGTTGAATGATTGCAACCAAAAGGGGCCATTCTCATCTGGGCATCATCTGGAGTGATCCTACAAAGATACAATGAAATCCCTTCATAAATATGACCTGTAGACTGTGCTCAAGGTTTTCGGGCTTCAGGCCCCTGAAGCCGTCACAGTTGATCTATCACCACCAAAAGGGGATATCATCTAGGCATTATATGGAGTCAAACTAACAGGTTACAATGAAATCCTTCCATAAATATGATCTATAGACTATGGTAAAGACTATGGTAAAGGTTTTGGGGTTTTGGGGTTTTGGGCTCGGGCAGCCATCAAGGCTGAATGATCGCGACCAAAAGGGGACCTTCTCATCTAGACATCATTTGGAGTCATCCTACCAAGGTACAGTGAAATCCCTTCATAAATATCACCTGTGGACTGTGCTATTTAAGGTTTTCGGGCTTCAAGCCCCTGTAGCCATCACAGTTGCCAAATTGTGTCCAATAGGGGCTGTTCTCATGTCGACATTATAAGAAGTCGACCTACAAAGTTACAATGAAATCCTTCCATAAATAAGACCTATAAAATACCTAAAGGTCTTTGGGCTCGGGCAGCCATAAAGGCTGAATGATCGCGACCAAAAGGGGATGTTCTCATCTAGACATGAGTCATCCTACCAAGCTACAATGAAATCTCTTCATAATTATGACCTGTAGACTGTTCCAAAGGTTTTCGGGCTTCAGGGCTCTGTAGCAGTCACAATTGCCCAATCGTGTCCAAAAGGGGACGTTCTCATCTAGACATTATATGAAGTCAACCTACCAAGTTACAATGAAATCCCTTCATAAATATGACCTGTAGACTGTGCTCAAGGTTTTCGGGCTTCGGGCACCTGTAGGCATCACAGCTGACCAATTACGACCAAAAGGGGATGTCATCATCTAGGCATTCTATGGAGTCAACCTAACAGGTTACAATGAAATCCTTCCTTAAATATGATCTTTTGCCTATGCTAAAGGTTTTTGGACTCGGGCACCCATAAAGGCTGAATGATTGCGACCAAAATGGGACGTTCTCATCTAGACATTATTTGGAGTCATCCTACCAAGTTACAAAGAAATCCCAACTTAAATATGACCTGCAGACTGTGCTAAAGGTTTTTGGGCTTCAGGCCCCTGTAGACTTCACAGTTCAGGCAGCCATACCGGATGACCGATTGCGACCAAAAGGGGACGTTCTCATCAAGACCTGACCCCAAACCTGCATATGGTATTTCAAGACGATCAGACAAGAACTGTGGGGTGTAGCCCGTGCTAATGGAAAATGTGAACAGACTCACCGACTTCCACACGAGTGATGGCAAAAGTTTATCTTGACTTTGTCAAGTTAAGCAAAAAAAAAATTAGCAGTACATATTCACCCAATGATATGATCACAAACTTTGTTTCATGTGTGCAGCATGTCACGTGCCTGTGACTTTCAAATGGCAAGGAAAGGTTTTGGGACCAGTCAATGCAGGGTGACCAGAGTTATGTGTTAATGATTGTTTGCACATCGACAATTTCTGTTGCCACTCAAATTCAATGGTTTTCGTTTTGTTTACTTTTTTGTGGAAGTCAGGTGGCAGTGTTTTGAACTGTTTTCTCGCCATTTCTTACTGATTTTGCTTCACAAACAATACAATACCAGTGGTTGAAATTAACAGATATCTGGTAGAAATCCAGTAATGCCAGACGGTTGGCCAGTTACAATGAAAGTGTCAATGACACTGTACAGTCCTGGGAATTAAGAAAATATTGCGACGGCACACAACTGCCGCCGCAAAAAATTCTGCGACGGCAAATTTTTATCAGCGACGGCACTTTTCAATTGACTTGTTTTGATGACACAAAGTGAATAATAATCGTTAATCAGAACAGCTGCATTCATGTAGACAATAGGTCATTGACGGGTGGTCAATTGGACATGCTGCAGTTCGATTAAGTTATCGATCGATTGATTGACTGGTTGTCCTGTTTAATTTTAAACGCCAGTACCTCACATCCACGCATCAGACAGCCTATCGGTTTTGACAGTAACTGTTGGAGACAGAAATATTTGCATTGCACCCAAACCTGTCATGAACCTGGGGCGAGTTAACTCGTACCCACTAAACACAACAAGAATTTTGGTCCAACTCACTCTTATTTTATATGAGCAATGCGTTTACTTTTTTATTGAACTGATTGTTTTCCAATTCAGCTTCATAAAGACTGTACAGTTCACACACGCCATACATGGAGAATGCTAATATTAAAATAGAACATGACCACGTGCTCCATTGTGTTTTACATCAGTGACCAATAGAACTGCCGCGTCGTCCCAGTACACTAATTTAGCCTATGCCAGTCAGGCTATTGTAACCATTAATTGTCACTGTAATTACTCCAATGAACAATTGAACATTCCCCCTATAGAAGTGACCTCTTTTGTATTGAATTCAATTCTTTGTGTTTTTTCTCATGATTGTGTGAACATGTCATTAAAGCGTTGTTCTAGTGAGTCAGATGTTTGTGTATTCATGGACGTTATAATATTACGATAAGTATATCTTACTGGCGTGGTGGCAGTGTGAAACGAACTCACGTTCGCTTAATTTATATCAAGATTAAACAGATTTTGCCGTAATAAGTCAATATTCACTGACACTCATTGGACAGTTTGTTCAGGAAACTGTATTCCGACGTTCATAATGGCTTCAAGTTCACGCGCACCGAAGCAGTGGTGTCTCACAAAAAATGAAACTGTAAACACTTTCGAGAATTGGAAGCAGAACTTACAATATACACTCTCACTCGATGCGAACTTCGCTCCGTTCTTGGTTGAAGGCGTACAGTGGCAAAATATCAAGAGTCTGTCCATTATGTGAACAAGCGGGTCGTGATAATGTACACCATTTTCTCAGCAGGTGCCCATTCTTGCCAAAACAGGACCGGATGTTTATGACAAAAGCACGCTCAGTCGCTGCGCCTGCACTTGGCATACACTCGGACCTCGATTCCGACGAAGATTACGATAACGAACACGAAACATTTCGTTCGGTAACCGATACACATGACGTAACTCCTAAGAAATTTCCACCGTTGTCTCGCCACGTTCAGGTCAAACAGTCGCCATACTTTCATGTTTTTTTCCGTCACCGTCAAGGTAACTATAGACTCAGGAGCGGAAACTAACATGATACGCGAGTCACTTGCGAGCTTTATCGGGGCCAAGATCACACGAAGTTCCCAACTTGCCTTTCAGGCCGATGGTCAATCACCGTTAACTGTAGTAGGCGAGACGCTTATAAAACTCTACCGCGACGACAAAGAATTCACTCTCGAGGCATTGGTTGTTAAAGACCTTGACGTGGACGTCCTAGCGGGTGTACCCTTTATGAACTGTAATGATATTGCTGTCCGACCCGCAATGTGTCAAGTTTTACTTGCTGATGGGACTGCATATCACTACGGGCCTGGAAAATCATCTACCTCTCATGCAGTGCGACGTACCCAAGCGTACATATTAAGAGCTCCCCCTGTCAGCACAACTATCTGGCCTGAGAGTTCATTGAGGTAGAAATACCTACTGAATTATCACCAGACAGTTCGTTGGCCATAGAACCACGTCTAGATTCACCTAGTTGTAGCAAAAGTAACACTAGAGCTGGCCAAATATGGCCAGAACCTAATGTACTAAAATGTGTTGGTAGGAAGGTCATGGAAATGTCCGAATCAAAAGGCCATATGACAGTTGCTAAGTTCACAGGTAAGTCACCCCCAAGTCAAATGCCCAGTCATACATTGTTTTCCTCCAATGTCAGTGTCGATCCAGATAGCATTTTACCCACAGCTATACAACAACAATTTAAATCTCTTCACAGAGAATTTGATGCTGTATTTAGCCCTCATTATGAGGGGTACAATGGAGCATCAGGACCATTTGAAGCTAGGGTCAACATGGGGCCAACATTGCCTACTCAGCGTAAAGGCCGTGTACCACAATACGCCCGTGACAAACTTGAAATTCTCCATGAGAAGTTCAATGACCTTGAAGCCATGGGTGTCTTCACTCGGCCTGAAAAAGTAGGGGTAGTAGCAGAGTACATTAACCCTTCCTTCCTCATTAAAAAACCATCTGGCGACTTTCGTCTTGTTACAGCGTTTGCAGATGTAGGGAGGTACAGTAAGCCTCAACCGTCCCTCCTCCCTGATGTTGATTCCACACTGCGAAACTTAGCTCAATGGACGTATATTATAAAAACAGACCTCACAAGTGCCTTCTACCAGATACCTTTAGCTCGTGAGTCTATGAAGTATTGTGGTGTGGTCTCTCCTTTCCGAGGTGTCTTTGTGTACACTCGCTGCGCAATGGGGATGCCTGGGTCAGAGACAGCATTAGAGGAGCTAATGTGTCGTGTGTTAGGAGAGTTGGAGCAGGAAGGCTCGGTCACTAGATTAGCCGATGACCTTTATTGCGGGGGAAATACACCTGAACAACTCCTTGATAACTGGAAAGAAGTCCTGAATTGTTTGGACAAAAATAACATTAAATTAGCACCTAAAAAACAACGATCGCCCCCAACACCACCAATATCTTGGGATGGGTATGGACGAATGGACAACTTCAAGCATGCCCACACAGAATTGCCACTCTCTCATCTTGTACGCCTCCGGAAACCGTCAGAGGTTTACGCTCATTCATTGGTAGTTACAAAGTTTTGGCTCGTGTTTTACCCAATTGTGCTCCTTTACTTGACCCATTCGATTCTGCAGTAGCTGGTCGCCATTCTCAGGAAAAATTAGTATGGTCAGACAAACTTATTCAAGCTTTCCAAGATGTGCAGAAATCTCTATCATCCAACAAGGTGATTACTCTACCCCGTCCCGACGACCAACTGTGGATCGTTACTGACGGAGCCATGAAATCACCTGGATTAGGGGCCACACTCTATGTTACACGCAATGAAAAGCCCAGGGTTTCCGGATTCTTCAGTGCAAAACTCCGCAAGCGCCAAGTTGATTGGATACCGTGTGAGATTGAAGCATTGAGTATCGCCTCCGCGATAAAACACTTCAGCCCTTACATAGTTCAGTCTAAAAACAAAACGTGTGTTAACTGACAGTAAGCCTTGTGTTCAGGCATTTACCAAACTCTGTCGCGGCGAATTCTCGTCCAGTGCACGTTTATCTACGTTTCTCTCCACTGCAAGTCGATTTCAGGTCTCAATTAGACATCTGGCCGGTTCAGCCAATATGCCTACCGATTTCGCATGTAGAAATGCCCCTGAATGTGAGGTTTCAAAATGTCAAATTTGCTCCTTTGCCACTGTGTGTGAGGAATCTGCTGTGCGAAACACATCTGTTCAAGATGTGTTATCAGGAGTGACCAGATTACCGTTCACTAGTAGGTCCGCATGGCTAGCCAAACAATTAGATTGTCCGGATCTCCGCAGGACACATGCTAATCTCACCCAGGGAACGCGACCGTCAAAGAAAATGACCAAGATCAGTGACGTTAAAAGGTATCTTCGCGACGTGACCGTTGCACGCGACGGGCTAGTTATACGTAAGTCTGACGGCCCTTTTGATTCCCCACGTGAACACATTGTGATACCACGACAGGCTCTAGAAGGTCTCCTCACCGCCCTGCACATTAAGGTAGGACACCCGTCCTTCAGTCAATTGAAAACTGTCTCGCACAGATATCTGTTCGCTCTCGACATGAACAGTGCTCTGGACAAAGTCAGTAAATCTTGTCATCAGTGTGCTGCATTACAAAATATCCCCCACACTCTCATTGAACAGTCTACGACTGACCCACCTGACAGTATAGGCAGTACGTTCGCATCTGATGTCATAAGACGTAATCGTCAACTTATCTTAGTATTGAGGGAATGTGTATCTTACACCAGTGCTTGCTTTATTGAAAGCGAACGCAAGGAATCATTACGAGATGCACTTATTCAACTGACAGTCGAACACCGTCCATTAGATGGACCGATTGCAGTAATAAGAACGGACCCAGCCCCGGGCTTTACAAGTCTCCGTAATGACGAAACGTTACGTGCTAACAGAATATGCATAGAAGTAGGCCGAATTAAGAATGTCAACAAAAATCCTGTTGCCGAACGGGCTATTCAGGAATTAGAACGTGAACTGCTCAAGTTATTCCCATCCGGAAATCAAATTTCCCCTTCCGAATTAGCCATCGCAGTTGCCCAGTTGAATACCCGCGTTCGGTCATGTGGCTTATCCGCGAGGGAAATTCTCACACAGCGAGATCAGTACACTAACTCTCAAATTCCTATTTCTGATCGTGATATAATTATTCAGAAACACAAAGATCGCTGCCAAATTCATCCGTATAGTGAAAAGTCAAAAGCCCTTAGCCAAAAAACGACTAACTCCTTCAGTATTGACATTGGTGACCTGGTACATCTTTACATGGACAGCAACAAATCCAAGGCAAGGGATAGATACCTAGTAGTAGCCATTGAAAATGAGTGGTACAGTATCCGGAAATTTGCGGCTGTCCAACTCCGTGAAACCGTGTATCGTGTTAAGAAGAGCGTGTGTGCTATAAAGTACCGCAATTCGAACACACAGACTCAAATGCATTACTTAACAGTAACTCACACAGTTCTCACGACACCGACAGTGATGATGATTTCGTACCGCCATCACCACCCGTTATACCTCCAGAGATATGTCCTCTTGCAGTTACTCCGGCAATTGATCCACCTGTCACTTCCACACCTACTAGCACTAACGACACCACAGGTTTCGTTACCGACTCTATACCAGTTGCAAGTGGTCTGGAAGAAATCGGTCCCCGTAGATCTTCCCGACATGGACAGTTACCCCATCATCTTAAAGACTATGTACTTTATTAAGGGAGAGGGAAAAGAGAAGGCAGTCACGCCAGTTAGGCTATTGTAACCATTAATCGTCACTGTAATTACTCCAATGAACAATTGAACATTCCCCCTATAGAAGTGACCTCTTTTGTATTGAATTCAATTCTTTGTGTTTTTTCTCATGATTGTGTGAACATGTCATTAAAGCGTTGTTCTAGTGAGTCGGATGTTTGTGTATTCATGGACGTTATAATATTACGATAAGTATATCTCACTGGCGCTACTTTTATAGAACGACGAATTTGATTGGTTGTGTTTATGAATGATGTGACGTCAAGGGGAATTGCCCAGGAATTCCAGTAGTATTTTAAACGTGTATTCAGTCAACGGGGTTCTTTCAAAGAGCACAACTAAATGACAAACAACTGGTTCTGAACACTTTTTCAACAACATACATTTTGTACAATCTTTCTTTCAAATTAATAAATATTGGATATCTCCACAAATATTGATTTTATGGACCAGTTACGCCTATAAAACATATGTTATGTGGGGTTGGATGATCAATTCTGACGGACTTCAGGTGTTTGGGACACGTAAAAAATATTAGGGCGGACATTTGCGACGGCAAGAAAATGCTGCCGTCATGCTCCACGGGGGCGGCATTTGCGACGGCATTGCCGAATGCCGTCGCTAATTCCCAGGACTGCACTGTAGCTCAATTGAAGATCATTGGTACCAATGTTACTTGATGAAATTTCAACATAACAGCATTGTGTGTGCACATCAAGCAAGAGTAATCCATGCATTTTTAAATGTAAGCTGTAAGACTGGGTAAAGGAAGAATGTTGATATACAAACGCAGTATGTTCAGAGGTTATTGTAAATGGCAACTTTTTCACAGAAATGAATGCTAATCAATAGCTCTTATCTAAAGTTCTTGCCTAATGAGCACACCAAGTTCAAAAACAATCCTATGATAAATGTGGCCTGTAGGCCATGTCAAAGAATGTTGATGCACAAATGCAATAAATTCAAAGCTTGTTGCTAACAGCAACAGTTTTTAATTGAAATGAAAATAAAATCAATCGCTTCTATCTTTGTCACCCTGCATAAGCATACAAAGTTTCAAAACAACCTGATAATGTGTCCGCTGAGGCATGCCAAAGGAAGATGTTAATGCACTAAGTAGAAGGCCATTGCTTGTGGCAATGGGTTTTTTTTATGGAAATTCATAAATATACCCTGCAGAGAGTGCAAAAGGAACAAGTTGATGCACAAATGCAGCAAGTTCAAAGGTTGGTGATAACGATAATAATTTTTTATGGAAATGAAAAAAAGCAATAGCTCACATCTGGAGGTCAAATGGAACACACATACCAAGTTTCAAAGTGATCCGATCATAAAGGTGCCCTGAAGGCTGTGTTAAAGGGAAATATTGAGGTCTGACTAAACTAAGTTCAAACTTCAAAGGTCAACATTTTTTGACAGAAATGGAAGAAAATCGACAGCTCCCATATAGATGTCACCATACACAAGCTCACCAAGTTTGTAAGCGATCCAATCATAAATGTGCCCTGCAGGGTGTATCAAAGGGAAATATTGATGCTTAACCGGAAACTGCACTAAGTTTTTACTAAGTTCATTGAAGGTCATTGCCAGTGGCAACATTTTTTGATGGAAATCGATAGCTCCCATCTAGAGGTAACCTCAAACAAGCATGCCAGGTTTCAAAGCAATCCAATCATAAATGTGCCCTGTAGGGTGTGCCAAAGGGAAATATTGAGGTCTTCTGACAAAAGTTCTAAGAACGTTGGCCGCTGCAACATTTTTTGACAGAAATTGAAGAAAATCGATAGCACCCATCTAGAGGTCTCCCCAAACAAGCATACCCGGTTTCAAAGCAATCTGATCATAAATGTGCCCTGTAGGGTGTGCCAAAGGGAAATATTGTGGTTTGACTAAACTAAGTTCTAAGAATGTTGGCCGCGGCAACATTTTTTGACGGAAATTGAAGAAAATCGATAGCTCCCATCTAGAGGTCACCCCAAACAAGCATAAGAAATTTCAAAGTAATCTGATCATAAATGCAACCTGTGAGGTGTGCCAAAGGAAATTGTGGACGTACGTACTAACGTACGTACGTACGTACGTATGTACGTATGCCGACGGACGAGAAGTGACGGCAATAGCTCAGCTTGACTTTGTCAAGTTGAGCTAAAAACAAAAACAAAAATTCTGGATTTTGGTCCCAAATTTTCCAAGTCCCATCTGGACCCAAAATTTTCAGTGTAAAAAAAAATATTTTTTTTTGTCTTTAAGTTGACCGAAACACATAAACAAGAGGCCCCAAGGAGCCTTAATCGCTCACCGGCCAAAGTGGTTCAAAGAAGTATTTGGGGGTCACATTCAGTTAGACATGGTTCATCAACACTACAAAGGAATAAGTCCTGAGAGACAAATTTTATGGAACTAGGGCCATGGCTTGAACAAACTTGAATCTTACCACCCCCCCCCCCCCCCCCCCCCCCCCCCCCCCCCCAAGGACATTGCATACAAAATATCAAAAGCATTCATCTGCTGGATCTGAAGAAGATTTTTAAAGAAAATTCATTTCGAACCAAGTTACAATTCAAGCTCCCACAGTGAGCCCAAATATGGACCTGGGGACATGGCTTGTACAAACTTGAATCTCATCCCCCTAAGGATGCTGCATATCAAATATCAAAACATTCCAACTGCTGGATCTGAAGAAGATTTTTAAAGAAAATTCCTCAATTTGAACTAAGTTATCATTCGAGCTACCACAGTGAGCCCAAATATGGACCTAGGGACATGGCTTGAACAAACTTGAATCTCACCCCCCTAAGGATGCTGCATATCAAATATCAAAACATTCCAACTGCTGGAGCTGAAGAAGATTTTTAAAGAAAATTCCTCATTTTGAACTAAGTTGTAATTCGGGCTCCCACGGTGAGCCCAAATATGAACCCAGGGACTTGGCTTGAACAAACTTGAATCTCATCCCCCTAAGCATGCTGCATACTAAATATCAAAAGATTCTGTCTGCTGGATCTCAAGATTTTTTAAAGAAATTTGCCTGAAATGCACTAAGTTCGAATTCGAGCTTTTATAGTGAGCCCAAATTTGAATCCAGGGGGCCGATTTGAACAAATTTGAATCAGATCCACCCCACAATGTTGCATACCAAATATCAAAAGATTCTGCCTGCTGGATCTGGAGAAGAAGATTTTTTAATAATTTTTCTATAATTCGTATGGTGCTATCAGAGTTATGCCCCATACTGAGCCCCCAAGGGATGTGGCCATTTCATTTGAACAAACATGAATTGCCATATAGTAATGAACATCCACATGAAATTTCGTGAAAATCGGACCAGTGGTTTCAGAGAAGTCGTTTTAAAAAATGTTCACGACGACGGATAATGTCGGATGGCAAGTGATAAGTTGAGCTCCCTTCAGTGAGCTAAAAACAAAAAAACATTTACAGATTTTGGTCCAAAATTTTAAAGTCAAACCCAGGCCCCCAAATTTTCACTGTAAAAAATAATAATTTTTTTTTGTCTTAAAATTGACCGAAACGCATAACAAAAAAAATTCCGGATTTTAGTCCAAAATGTTCCAAGTCCCACCAGGACCCTAAATTTTCAGTGTAAAAAAAGAAATATTTTTGTCTTAAAATTGACCGAAACGCATGAACAAAAATTTTTTTCTCCAGATTTTGGTCCAAAAAAAGTCCAGAACGGGCCCCCAAATTTTCAGCCTAAATATGAACCCAGGGACTTGGCTTGAACAAACTTGAATCTCACCCCCCTAAGGATGCTGCATACCAAATATCAAAAGATTCTTATTGGTAGATCTTAAGATTTTTAAAGAATATTTCTCACACTGCACTAATTTAAACATTTGGGCTCGCACAGAGACCAAATATGGACCCAGGGAATTGATTACAGTAAAAATGTGAAACAATCTTCCAAAGATGTTATATGTGATATTTTAAAGCTTTTGGAGCAGTGCTTTCGGAGAAAAGTAGTCTTAAATGTTTTCCCCCATTACCCACAGTGTTAAATGCTGACTCGGCACTTTTTCAAAGTGCCCAAAAAGTACCCCATGATAAAACCAATAGTAATTTTTTTTTACCATTCCATTCTATTGGTCCTAAGGAAGCTTCACAACAAATAAGAATTCTCAGTGCAGTGTAGTTTTGGAGATATGGTTGTTTTAATTTTTTTCTATTTTTAGCTCCTGCGGTTACCATGGGGCAACGGGGAAAAAAATTGGGGCATAAATTAAGTATTTATGACCCAATAAGCGATCTTATCAAATTTGGTTCAAATCTGCCTCTCGGTTTGGAAAATTGAAATTTTGGGAGGGGCAAAAATTCTTGCTCCTCCCGCAACGACAGTAAATAATGCCAGACAAACTTCTCTTGAACAAACTTGATTCTAAACCTCAAAAGGATTCTGTATACCACATATCAAGTCTCTGCTACTGGTGGTTCATTATGAGATTTTCAAAAAATCTGGCCATTTTTTCCTCACACCTCTGCTCAATATGAGCCGAAACCTAATTTGCATAATGAAAGTGTCAATGACACTGTAGCTCAACTTGTCAAGACAAAGACATGTACATGTATAGTATGTGACACAGCAATGACAAACATCTAGGTAATGACCTGATAACAAAGGTACATATAAAGTATTGTAACGGTGTATACATAAATACTGACCGTTGCCTGTAACAAATGTATAGGTAAAGTATTGAAAAGGTGGGTGACAGTCAGATGCTAAACTAGAAAAGAAATCTTTTAGTTCCAGAGTGGGTCTGACTGAACCCCAAAATATTTGTTCTCATAGCACAGTGATAACAAAGGCACCCCAAAACACACTCATTCCTGTCCCAAGGTGAAAACAAAGGTACCCAAGAAGTTTTGTGAAGATCAGTTCATAAATACGAGCTGAATAGAAGTTGTGACAAAAAACTGATTGGACCTAATTTCGGTTCAAAATGGCCACTGGCAGCCATCTTGAATTTTGGACCCGTACCCAGAAACACCCATTCTCGTCCCAAGGTGATAACAAAGGTACCCAAGAAGTTTTGTGAAGATCGGTTCATAAATACAGCCTCTACCCTGAGCCATATTGACATGTGTGCTTACATTGAGTAAGTTGCACTGAATAAATCGAAATTCATCTAATTTGCATAATTTCTGCACGAAAAAAAACCCCTTACAATATGTGATGTATTCCATGTTACTAAACATTCATACAAAAATTTATTCAAATCAGAACTTTCATACAGAAGTTCTGTATAAAAAACTGATTGCACTAATTTTATAAATACGGCCTCTAGCCCGAGCCGTATCCAATTGTTGACATACGGACAGACTGAGGACAGGCCATGACAAAAGCTCAAATTTGGCTTCGCCAAAGTTGAGCTAAAAACCTAAATGCCCCTATATAACCACTACTTACATGAAATTTAATTAAAATGTGGCCAGTGGTTTAGGAGAAAGAGGCTCAAACACCACCTTGACGCAGGACAACGGACGAAGAGTGATAAGAAAAGCTCACCCTGACTTTCAGTCAGGTGAGCTTGTAAAATATGGGAAATCCCTTGGGTTTTTGCAAAGCGAAATTTCTAAGTTGTCAATACAGTGAATGAAACCATTGGTCAAAATGCTCAAGGTTACAAACCGTGCAATGCTTACAATACACATGTTTTCTTGCCACAACTTGTTTCAAATTTGATGCAGCCAATATTTAATCACTTTTGTTAAGCTACTATTAAGACAAACCAATTGAACGTTTTGAAACGTTCATATGTCTTGAAGGAAGATTGGGAGGCAGAAAGAGAAACTACCCAAAATTAAAACCAAGAGAAAACTATAGGTAAGTGTTGTCAGAATTGAACAAAGAATTATTTATTGGTGTTTATGGTCACATATTTCTGTACAATGGCTAATCATGACCATGAACAAAGAATTACATGCTATCGAAGTGTCCTCATGCGGATCATTTGACCTTGTAAGCAATGAACCAGATGCATGTAAATTAATCCAATCGAGATTCTGATGTGATCCAAAATGCACCATTGTCATGTCTATTTTTTGTAAAAAGATTTCAGCCTACACTATTGAAAAAATCCAAAACAGATTATGGATTGGCCTGATTGTATCAACGAGAATCTGTTTGGCTTCTCTTAAAAAGTGAACAGATATTATAAACTGGGAGACTCTTGAAACAATGCAATGCAAAAATAGTAAACTAATTCAATGGGAACAACAAGGCAAAGCAAGTAGTATTAGTGAACGTTATCTACAGCAACAAAATGGTTTACAAACACAAAGCACAAAAAACTATATAACTATTTAGCAAGCTGTACTTTTACAAACTGAAATATCAAATTACAAAACGAGCAGGCAATACAGGAACAGGATCTGCCTGACAAAAAAAGTCACATTCACAAAATCTTTACAAAACTACAACTTGAGCACAATCTGCAGTCTTGAAAATGAAGCTTCAAATGTATCCATCTTGTGATGAATGGCCACCTATCAAAGCTCATCAAAGCTGGCTGTGATATGTCAACTTGTAAAACACCATTTCACAACCACTTTAATGCCTCCGACAGAGGCGATTCAAGATTAATTGCAATCATGCAAGAACAATGAAGACTTGATACATGCAACATTACTGATCCAAGCAGGCTGTGATATAACAAATTCTTCATAAATCACAACCTCTTGGTCAGAAATGGCACATGTATGAGAGCAGTAAATGTTGAATAGAAGCTACAATGATGTACAAAAATCCAGAAAAACAAGTTAACACTACAAATATATCACAAAATTAAAAAGTCAGTTATTTGATAACTGAAAAATGCAACGCACGCATGCACGCACGCACGTGCACACACACACACACACACACACACACACACACACGGTCAACAATCATATTAACCTCAAAAGAAACAGGGCAACTGATATTTCAATCTCAGATAACTAAACCTCAATTGAGGAAATGTACTCAATTGCTCTTAATATTTGGTTGTTTACTCTTCTAGAACAATTTTAATTTTCTAGTGTTTAACCCTTTACCAAACGAATCGCCCGCATCCGCCCACGTAATTTGCAAATTGAGCAGTCGAAAAAAAAATTCATTTTTCAAAATATTTCAAAAAAACCATATCATGTGACCCCTCATTCGAACAAGCTCATCGGGCTCGTTCCAACGAGGGGTCACGTATGGTTTTGTTGAATGTTTTTCGAAAATTTTAAAAAATAGTAATTACAATAAATTTTGATATCGTCTGCTTTGGGTAAAGCGTTATGGATACAATCAGCATCTATGACTACATAATGACATGGGTATGTAGTCAAGTTTAGCCAATTGTTTATACCTATGCTGCCCACTTCCAGGCATTGGTTACCAGGTCCAATTTTACTAGATCAAAACTTGTTTACCAAAGGGTCCATTGCATGTTAAGACTGACCGGGCTCGATTTAACTGGATTTGAATAGTGAATCAATTTTCTTCTATAGCTAATCCATTTCACATTACAAAAACAAATAGGAAATGCTAATCCAAATTTATATAAGTAAACTGCTATTCAATTTTAAAAATTAAATCGACCCCTGTGGACTGGTGAAACTTTTTGCAGAAATGCAGTGTTGTAATATGAGTCCATTACGACACAGATTATCAGTTTAAGAAATAAATATAATGCAATAAGCTGTTAACTGTTAACTGGTAAAGTGCTGGAAGCCCATATTTGGGCTTTATTCAGAAGTACAGGTACCACAGCTTGAAGGCTCATATTCAGTGAATGTGCTTTGTATTATCTTTGAAGTGATATAATTTAGTCTGTAAGGGACTGCCTTGTTACAATTTATGGGAGAGTGCCCATAATGGGCACTCTCCAATAAATTGTAACAAGGCAAAGATGTGTGTACAAGATTTGATGGCCAAAAATAATTTAGCGCTCTACCAGTTAAATTCTGGGTGTTGCATCTCAACATTTGCACTAATGCTGGTATGCAATTCAGAATTATAATTTACTGTGCAGAAAATGTTGACCAGAAAAAGGACTTGGATGAAACAAGTAAAAAAAAAAAACAATTCTCGGTTGTCTTCAATTTTGAAGTTTTACAGGCCTATTAGAGCAAGAGCAAATGCTTCCTTTTCACAAGAGAAATCATATGAAGGTATTTTCTAAAATATAACCACTGCATTCAGCCAGAAAAACGATTTTTGGCTATGTACAATTTTGGAGAGTACATTTAGTCCACCATGGCAATGCAAACTAATTTTTGCTAAATGATTTGTAACACTTCTACTGGTATTAAGTCGATTATCACTGAAAATAAAATAAATGTGCTTCACTGAATTGTTGTATAACTAGAAGTCGATACTGATATTAAGATTATATTCACTTTAAGCTTTGAGCCCCCCCCCCCCCCCCCCTTCCCGGGCCTGTACAACCAGCATTCACACAAGCATCTCACTCAGCATTTATCCCTTTCCATTGCCCATCGGAGATTAATCAATTAACCCATTGCATGGTTATTTTTAATTTGCAGAGTTGCGGACAAACTTGAATGACAGATGCATTAAATAGAGATGTGCGAGATGTCGACAATTGGAAAACGTCGCCGCATGTAACACATCAGTCAGAAGTGAATATAATTAGATTTTGAAATCAAAACATTAAGATCGCTGAAACGTTTATCCTAACCCTCGATTGGAAGTAGTCAAAGCACATGGTGTCACAATCTAAATATCACACACGCACCCATTTTTGTATGTTAGGCATACCAGGGTAGCTAACTGTACAGGCCAGTAAATTGGTATGATACATTTCTTCGCAATTATTAGCAGCATTCAGCATATAAAGCCATTTATTGTGATCATGGTTGGGGAAAGCATGATCATCCACCATTATCGACTTTAAAAAACAAAACAATGTCGAATAGTTAATGTTATTGCCCCACCACGTGTTAAAACTGACAGTTGTGGCAAATCTACTGATCTACACTTCTTTTGCACTCCTGAAATATCAATAAGATATATCGAATAATTTCTACTTTTCACACCATATCAACCAGGGCTTTAAGATGAGGTAGATCAGGTGTATTTTATACAAATTGTGAGATATATCCTCCTGCTGATATTTTAGAGGTGCAAACATGTTGTTCCCATTCATTAATTTAAACTTTCTGGCTACGTTCTGGTTGGGGTGAAGCATGAATATTTCCAAAGATTGTCACACAATTTTCATCACCATATGGCTAAATCATGTACACAGGCCTGGAAATTAAGGGCTTATATCGTAACCAGATAGCATGTTACAATAGCATGGTGGTAACCTATAGGAAGAGGTTTGTGATGCTTCTCTGGCTTCTGATTTTAGTACGCCAGTGATGCTTTTTTACGCCTCAATGGGATCTCTGCCTATACCACGGCATAAATATCAACTAACGTGCGACCTCGTGTGTTAGTTGCTATTTATTTTGTCAGAAATTTTTTCAAGATGTAAACAGCATGCTATTCTATTTGTATGTGAATGTAATACTCAATCTTTGAGTCGAGATAGTTCCAAAAGGTTGCAAAGTCTCTGGTAAAACATGCGAAATTAGCAATTTAACCCTTTACCCAACCTAACGGCCAAAACCAGCCAGCACTATTCACAAAAATTGTGAATTAATTTTCATTATTTTTTGTCTCAGAAACATAGGTTATGACCCGTCTTTGAAACGAGCTCATCGAGCTCATTCCAATGAGGGTTTGTTCATGCCATGTTTTTGAGACAAAAAATGAAAAAAATTAGTTATTCAAGAATTTTGTTTGCAAGTGTCATCTGCTTTTCATGTTAGGTAAAGGGTTAATAAAATAATGTGGCATTAATTTGTCAAAACCTGTAGTTCGTTCGCATATTTTACAATTGACGTTAACTACACATAACCTCAATGGTCATTCGAGGGTTATTTTCAGGCCTGTGTACAGCTGCAAATGGCTTGCAATGAAACTTCTGGATTTTACATGTATAAAATACATTCCTTCAAAGAAAATGACACACACTTTCACAGCTCACTTGCCTGAAACATCTGCAGGGACACTTTTAGCTCCAACAGCACATTGTTTCTCTACCCTGACTGGTTTTGATTTTGAAAGACAAGCGCTGTCATTCAGTTACATCTTAACTTGATATGAAACACATGGCAAAACACTGAGACACTACACAATGACCCAAACTGATGAACCTTAAATTAATACATCAAACTCGACCATCCTTCAAAGTGCAACAGCAAATACTAAAAAGCAACACAAAAACAGAAAAAAAAGCAACAGAAAATACTGATAGTTGAAGCAAGCTTGAAGATATGGCTCATCAAAGCTGGCTGTGATAGAACCAAGTGGATTACTACTACATCCAGCATTGACGGCCACAGCAGCAGCACAAAAAAATCAGCAATAAATACTAACATCTCTTAACAGACCGAGATCTCTAAGTAGACCATAATAAAGACCATTAGCAGCACAAAAAATACAAAGTCAAGGAAGTAATGACAACTGCAAACTGGTACTAGACAATTTCCAACACAGTAGACAGGTTCAATCTCTATGCAAAAGACAGAGTAGCAAGACGATATCATTTCCCCATCTCACTACCCATGTCTTTCACACAGTGAAAGACAATTGACAAACATAAGAGGAAACGAGAGTATATCGAGAGCACAATAAACCTTCAACTCAGACCCGATGCATTTCTCACATTTCAAGACTTCATTCCTCTGCTGTCACAAACTGCAAGGAAAACTGGTCCTCAATGGATTGTACCACAATTTCCTTCACTTAGTCGCCTGATCTACCAACTCATTAGCAGCCATTATTAATCTTAGTTTCAAGATTCATAGCGTGATGTCATGTTCTATCAATTTCATCAAATCAAATCAAGTCCTGGCTGCTTCACAAGTTTTCCTTTTCCTAAATTAATGCAACTTAAGTACCATTTTGTTTAAATCTACAAATTGCACTTTTCCTCCAGACCCCTAGTTATGTCCTGGGATACAAAAAATGAGTTCAATAGCTCAAGACAAGGATTAACAAGAATAGTATGAAAATAATACTGGAGAAAAATGATGCAATGGACTTTTGACAAAAAAATATCGCAGACTCAAGTCATTTTGGACTCAATAGACATTTTTTACATTTTCAGCTGTAAGAAATTCCTTTTTCTTGCTTCTCAGAGCTTGTGTAATCCTTCATTAAACTATCCAACAAGACGCCCCAAGGGGTCTGAGAGTGCTCACCTGACACTGACAACTATCAATCGGGGAGCCTGATTTGAACAAACTTGTATCTGCCCCATCAAGAAAACCATATACCAAATATCAAAACATTCTGACCAGTGGATCTGAAAAAAAAAATTTTTCAAAAAATATTCCTCATATTGAACCAAGTTATAACTTGAGCTTCCACAGGGAGCTGTAACTTGACACCAGGGACCTGGCTTGAACAAAGCTGAATCTCACCTCCTCAAGGATGCTGTGTACCACATATCAAAAGATACTGGATCTAAAGAAAAATATTTTTTAAGAACATTCCTCATATTGAACAGGGAGCCCAAATATGAACCCAGGGCCTTGGCTTTAACAAATTTGAATCTCACCTCCCTTAGGATACTGTATACCAATTATCAATAGATACCGACTGGTGAATGAGAAGAAATTTTTTAAAGAATGTTCTTCATACTGAACTAAATTATAATTCAGATTCCCACATACTTCATACCAAATAAGTTCTCTTTTCAGTGTGGTTTGGGAAATATGGGCATCTGAAAATATTTCTATTTTTAGCTTCTGACCTTCCCATGGGAACATTTTTTTTTTGCACGAGTGAAGTATGTATGACCCAATAATACCACATACCAAGTTTGGTTCAAATCAGACCATCGGTTCATAAAATAGAAAATTTGGGCAGGGCCAAAAATATTCCACCACCTATTACAAAGGCAAATGTTGCTTCACGGATTCTACACCTCAAAAAGGAAGCTAAATACCAAATATCAAATCATTGTACCCACGGGTTCACAAGAAGATTTTAAGAATATTTTGGAGCATTTTCTCCCACCCCCTCCCTATGGGGCTGGGCATGCTGAGTTGAACAAAAATGCAATGCCCCTTTGGGACCATCACTCACACAAACTTTCACTTGAATTGGCCCAGTGGTTTTGGAGGAGAAAACCAAAACAAGGTGTTGATGGATGACAGACAGAGAGCAATTAGATAAGCTCAGCTCGACTTTGTCAAGGTGAGCTAATTAACCACTAAAACGACAAACGTGATGGCAAATCTTGACCGCAACATGGATATAAAGTCCAGTTTAGTCAATTGTTTATACCAATGTTGCCCATTTTAGTGAACTTCCACCCCAAACATTGGTGACAGGCATCCTATTTTACCTGTAAAACAGCTTAACACAGTCAACAAGGACTGCTTCACTTCCCATGGTTCCCATAGGGGAACTGGCCTTTGAAAAGTTGAAACAATACAGCAGCAGCCTTTGATCCACTATGCACATGTACTCAATCGCTAAAATAATGCAGAATTTGTCTTTTGAAGTCAAGAATGCTGGATACTGCTGTCATCACAAAGGAGAGTTTTAAGACCCATTTATGATGCTATGTTGTACTCTGCACATTGGACAGGTTCATATTACAGAATTTACAGTGGCACATTTTTTAATGGAAATTCTTTGTTAACCCTTTACCCAACATGGGAGCAAAACCGACAAGCGCTATTCACAACAAGAGGCCTCAAAGGGCCTTAATCGCTCACCGGGCAAAGTGAATCAAACAAAGTGGTTCAAAGAAGTATTTGGGGTCACATTCAGTTAGACATGATTCATCAACACTACAAAGGAATGAAGTCATGAGAGACAAATTTTATGGAACTAGGGCCATGTCTTGAACAAACTTGAATCTTACTCCCCTAAGGGTGCTGCATACCAAATAGCGAAAGCATTCATCTGCTGGATCTGAAGAAGATTTTTAAAGAAAATTCCTCATTTGAACTAAGTTATCATTCGGGCTCCCACAGTGAGCCCAAATATGAACCCAGGGACTTGGCTTGAACAAACTTGAATCTCACCCCCCTAAGGATGCCAAATATCAAAACATTCTGACTGCTGAATCTGAAGAAGATTTTTAAAGAAAAATTCCTCATATTGACCAAGTTATAATATGGGCTCCCACAGTGAGCCCAAATATGGACCCAGGGACTTGGCTTTAAAAAACTTGAATCTCACCCCCTAAGGATGCTACACACCAAATATCAAAACATTTCGACTGCTGGATCTGAAGAAGATTTTTAAAGAAAATTCCTCATTTTGAACTAAGTTATCATTCGAGCTACCACAGTGAGCCCATATATGGACCTAGGGATATGGCTTGAACAAACTTGAATCTCATTCCCCTAAGGATGCTGCATACTAAATATCAAAACATTCCGACTACTGGATCTGAAGAAGATTTTTAAAGAAAATTCCTCATTTTGAACTAAGTTATCATTCGAGCTACCACAGTGAGCCCAAATATGAACCCAGGGACTTGGCTTGAACACACTTGAATCTCACCCCACTAAGCATGCTGCATACCCAATATCAAAAGATTCTGCCTGCTGGATCTTGAGAAGATTTTTAAAGAAATTTGCCTGAAATGCACTAAGTTCAAATTTGGGCTCCTATACTGGTGAGCCCAAATATAAACCCAGGGGGCCGATTTGAACAAACTTGAATCAGATCCACCCAACAATGTTACATACCAAATATCAAAAGATTCTGCCTGCTGGATCTGGAGAAGATGATATTTGAAGAAATTTGCCTGAAATGCACCAAGTTCAAATTTGGGCTTCTATAGTGAGCCCAAATATGAATCCAGGGGGCCGATCTAAACAAACTTGAATCAGATTCACCCCATAATGCTGTATACCAAATGTCAAATGATTCTGCGCACTGGTTCTGGAGAAGAAGATTTTTTAATAATTTTTCTATAATTCATACGGTGCTATCCGAGTTATGCCCCATACAGAGCCCCCAAGGGACGTGGTCATTTCACTTGAATAAACAGGAATTGCCATATAGTAAAGAACATCCACATGAAGTTTTGTGAAAATCAGACCACAGAGGAGAAGTCGTTTTAAAAATGTTCACGACGACGGAGCGCAAGTGATAAGTTGAGCTCCCTTCGGTGAGCTAAAAATCACCAATTAATTTTATTATTTTTTGTCTCAAAAACAGGTTATGACCCTTCTTTGGAACGAGCTCGTCAAGCTCGTTCCAGAGGGGTCATAACCTATGTTTTGGAGACAAAAAATGAAAAAAATTAGTTATTCAATAATTTTCTTCTGCTTTTCATGTTAGGTAAAGGGTTAACCATGGTCATGATGTAGCCTCTGATGCTGAACAGTATCCCTTTATTGTAATTTTGTTTTGGCGAATCTACATCCAAATGTTTCTGATGAAGTAAACACTCGATACATTGCAGACTTGGGCAATAATGTAACAAAACATGTTACCACAGGTTTAAGACCAATTAATCTTAACTTGACAAGTGATTAACCACATTCCTTATTTCCCATCCTGCAAGTGTCATCTGCTGAGGAGTCGGGTAAAGTTAAGCTCATTTTCAGCATCCAAGGCTATCATGACTGCAACAACAATATAAAGTTAATATAAAGTGAAGTTTACACAATCGTTTATACCTATTTAAAGGACTTCGACTCCAGGCTCCGATTAACTGGTTCTATTTTACAATGCAGAACTTAATTACGACAGTAAAGTACGGCTTCAATTTCTATGGAAAGTCTCATTCATGAAATTGACTAATTTGTGGAGACAGTGACAAAACATGAACTAGAGTATGGTCTCAGATGGTAGTGCATGTAATGTAAGATTAAAATCATGCAAATGTCATTCAATAAAGTGGATAACAAATCATCAATGACCAACTTAGTATATTTATTTATTTATTGGTGTTTAAGGTCACATATACCAACCTATTAATCTCAAAGGTTGTAAAACAAGGATAAAAAGTGGCCTGCATCGCCAAGCAAGGCTAATCCGGGGGATTAAAATCACTTAAAATCACTTGAAATCCTACAAATTGCATTTTGGAGCAAGAAAAATTTATTAATGCTTAATTAACGACCTGGAGGGGGAGGGGAGGGGTCAAGGGGCAATTTTAAATATTTTAATTTTTTTGCATAGTGGCAAAAAGAATCATGGATAAAAATGGGGAGGGGGGAGGGGGGATAGGTGTTAAAATCTCTTGAAATCCTACAAATAGCATTTAGGAGAAAGAAAATTTTTGTTAATGCTCAATTGACCCAGAGGTGGGGGAGGCGGGCGGGGTTCTGGGGAGGGGGTAAGAGGCAATTTTAAATATTTTAATTTTTTTTATAAATTGTGGCAAAATGGATCATGGATAAAAAAAAAACAACAAACAAGAGGCCCTATGGGGCTCCGAGGCGTGCACCTGACAATAGTTGTTCAAAGAAGGATTTAATTAGCATCTACAGCTAGTTAACACGACACAGGAAAGAAGTTATTTAATTATTTATAATTCTGTTGTCCATGCAAGATGATTTTTTCTAGTACTGGGATGCTACCACAGAAATTATGCCCCTATTTTCAGTAATGCAAAACTTCGGAGTCCAAATATCAACCTAGGAACTTAACTTGAACAAACTTGAGTTTCAGCCCTTCCCTTCCACCACCAGGATGCTGTATACCGAATGTGAAAGCAGTCTGACTGGGGAATCTGCATTAGATTTTTAAAAAATTTTCCTCATATTGCACAAAGTTGAAATTCGGGCTACCACGCACAAAGTTGAAATTCGGGCTACCACAGAGGGCGCAAATATTAACCCAGGGACCCGATATGAACTTGAGCTTGTTCCAAAGAGAGGTCATAACCTATGTTTTTGAGACAAAAAATTATTTATTGAAGAATTTTGTTTTCAAGTGTCGTCTGCTTTTCATGTTATGATATAGCCTCTGATGCTGAACATTATCCCTTTACTGTAATTTTGTTTCGGAGTGGTCCCATTTACAAAAGCAGATATTCATTAATTAGCACATACACTTGGCCGCTGAAATTGTCGTTGAACTCCAATAAACAAATATGCTCTCAGATCCGAATTAATCTTACTCTAGAATTGGACCCATCAGAGCATCTAGCTCTTGTGAAGCAGTCCATGAAGAGGATTAGCTCTCAGCTTTCAAAATGCCAGGGTTGCACTTCAAACTTTTTCCTCTATTTAAAATGCTTCAATTCAAGAATTTCAAGGCCTTGAAAAATTTTGAAATTAAGGAATTCAAGGCCCTGAGGAAATCCTTCTGAAAAGGACAATGGTCTCAAGATGGAAGTGCTTGTGACATAATAAAATCACACAAATGTCGTGCTAAGTGGATAACAAATAATTGACCAATCTGGTAATCTCCAAAAGTTGTAAAATGTGGTTAATTTATTCATCTAATGTTAACAGCAATACAGAGCCAGGTCTATTCATTGAAGATCGCAATTTTTCTCAATTTTCATCTGAAAAAACATAGCTTATGAACCCTTATTGGAACAAGTTCTTTCAGGCAAAAATTAAAAATTTTCGAGTTGTAAAAGAACTTTTGGAAACTGAAGGCTTTTGAAATAAGTCGTGAACAGTCACTCAGGTTATGGGGAGGTTTTAAGGAACTGAAAATTTGTAATCGGCGAAATGTTTGCAACTGCATTTTACCATTGACCAAGTGCTTATCACTTTGCTGTTCAATCAAAATATTCGGCGAATCTACATCCAAATGTTTCTGATGAAGTAAACACTCAATACATTGCAGACTTAGGCAATAATGTAACAAAACATGTTACCACAGGCTTAAGGCCAATAAATTAATCATAACTTAAGTAATTAACCACATTCCTTATTTCCCGGCCTGCAAGTGTCATCTGCTGAGGAGTCGGGTAAAATTAAGCTCATTTTCAGCATCCAAGGCTATCATGACTGCAACAACAATATAAAGTCAATATAAAGTGAAGTTTACACAATCGTTTATACCTATTTAAAGGACTTCGACTCCAGGCTCCGATTAACTGGTTCTATTTCACAAAACAGAACTTAATTACAACAGTAAAGTACGGCTTCAATTTCTGGGGCTGCTATGGAAAGTCTCATTCATGAAATTGACTAATTTGTGGAGACAGTGACAATACATGAACTAGATTATGGTCTCAGATGGTAGTGCATGTAATGTAAGATTAAAATCATGCAAATGTCATTCAATAAAGTGGATAACAAATCATCATTGACAAACCTAGTAATCTCAAAACAAGGATAAAAAGTGGCCTGCATCACCAAGCAAGGCTAATTCCCCTGCACCCTCACTTGTGGGGGGAGGGGGAGGGGGATAGGCATTAAAATCACTTTAAATCCTACAAATTGCATTTTGGAGCAAGAATTTTTTTTTTAATGCTTAATGACACCAGGGGTGGAGGAGGGGGGGGGGGGGGGGGGTTAAGGGGCAATTTAAATATTTTTTTTTTTTTTTGCATTGTGGCAAAATGAATCATAGATAAAAACAAGAGGCCCCAGGGGGGACTGAGGATGCTCACCTGACATGGTAGTCTAAATATCAAACCAGGGACTTGACTTAAGCTGCATACGCCCCTCCTAAGAAAAGCATATACCAACTAGATGAAGCAGCACAATACAAAGGATTTTCCTTCTATTTTCAGTTCCTGCACTTTTACGTCCCAAAATCGAGATAAACGCTTAAACAGATTTTTTTTTTTTTTATTCGGAAATTTTCGAAGTCCCAAACAAAATATTTTCAGCCTAAAACTTTTTTTTCTTCTTAAAATTGACCAAAACGCATAAAAAAACAAACAAGAGGCCCCAAGGGGCCTGAGGGCGCTCACCTGACATGGTAGCTTAAATATCAACCCAGAGAATTGATTTCAACAAGTTGCATCTGCTCCTCCTAAGAAAAGCTTATACCAAATATCCAAAGATTCTGACTGGTGGATCTTAGAAGAAAAAAAAAGATTTTTAAAGAATATTCCTCAAATTGAACTAAGTTATAATTCAGGCTCCCACAGGGAGCCCATATATGAACCCAGGGACTTGGCTTTAACAAACTTGAATCTCACCCACCAAGGATGCTGCACACCAAATATCAAAACATTCCGACTGCTGGATCTGAAGAAGATTTTTAAAGAAAATTCCTCATTTTGAACTAAGTTACAATTCAAGCCCCCACAGTGAGTCCAAATATGGACCTAGGGACATGACTTGAACAAACTTGAATCTCACCCCCCTAAGGATGTTGCATATCAAATATCAAAACATTCCAACTGCTGGATCTTAGGAAGATTTTTAAAGAAAATTTCTCATTTTGAACTAAGTTATAATTCGGGCTACCACAGTGAGCCCAAATATGAACCCACGGACTTGGCTTGAACAAACTTGAATCTCACCACCCCTAAGCATGAGATTCTGCCCGCTGGATCTTGAGAAGATTTTCAAAGAAATTTGCCTGAAATGCACTAAGTTCGTATTCAAGCTTCTATAGTGAGCCCAAATATGAATCTTGGGAGCCGATTTGAACAAACTTGAATCAGATTCACCCCACAATGTTGCATATCAAATATCAAAAGATTCTGCCTGCTGAATCTGGAGAAGATTTTTTAAGAAATTTGCCTGAAATGCACTAAGTTCGAATTCGGGCTTCTATAGTGAGAACAAATATGAATCTTGGGAGCCGATTTGAACAAACTTGAATCAGATCCACCCCACACCCACAATGTTGCATACCAAATATCAAAAGATTCTGCCTGCTGAATCTGGAGAAGATGAATTTTTTTTAAGAAATTTGCCTGAAATGCAGTTAGTTCGAATTCGGGCTTCTATAGTGAGCCCAAATATGAACCCAGGGGGCTGATTTGAACAAACTTGAATCAGATCAACCCTACAATGTTGCATACCAAATATCAAAAGATTCTGCCTGCTGGATCTGGAGAAGAAGATTTTTGAAGAAATTTGCCTGAAATGCACTAAGTTCGAAATCGGGCTCCTATACTGAGCCCAGATATGAACCCAGGGGGCAGATTTGAACAAACTTGAATTAGATCCACCCTACAATGCTGCATACCAAATATCAAAAGATTCTGCCTGCTGGATCTGGAGAAGATTTTTTAATCTTTTTCCCATTGCCAACAGTGTTAACCCTTAAGCCCCCATATAGCCCCAAACCGCCACTTTTATATTGCATTGAAGCAGGTGCTCCCTTGTGTAATCTTTTTTATTACTCTTGTGTGTAGACTGAATTTTCCCTGGCAGTGGTTCTACATCACTGCTGGCTGCCTGTATAGGCAGCCAGCAGTGATGTAGAACCACTGCCAAGTCATCAATAACTATGTAAGCAGAAAAAGGCCATAAATACTTTAAAATTAATCTGAGGACTTAAGGGTTAAAAAGTGCTGACTCAGCACTTTTTCAAAGTCCTGAAAAAAGTTCCTTGTGATCAAACCGATAGAGATTTTTTTTAACCATTCTATTCTACTGGATAAAAGTAAGCTTTATACAAAATAAGAATTCTCTGTGCCATGTAGTTTTAGAGATATGGCAGTTTTAAGGTTTTTCCTATTTTTAGCTCCTGAGGTTCCCACAGGGCAATGAGAAAATTATTTTTTGCATCAATCAACTACTTATGACCCATTATCATCTCATATCAAATTTGGTTCAAATCGACCTCACGGTTCTGAAAACAGAAATTTTAGGCGTGGCCAAAATTTTTGCCCCTCCCATAACGAAGGCAAATAATGCCAGATAAACTTCTCTTGAACAAACTTGATTCTAAACCTCAAAAGGAGTCTGTATACCACATATCAAGTCTCTGCTACCGGTGGTTCATCAGATTTTCAAAAAATTTGGCCATTTTTTCCCCACACCTCTGTTCAATATGAGGCGAAACCTATTTTGGATAAAATTCAAAATGCCCCTATATAACCACTACCTACCGGAAATTTAATTAAAATGTGGCCAGTGGTTTAGGAGAAAGAGGCTCAAACACCAGCTTCATGCAGGACGACGGACAAAGAGTGATAAGGAAAGCTCACCCTGACTTTCAGTCAGGTGAGCTAAAAATTATTCAAATCAGCGCTTTCATATGGAAGTTCTGCGCAAAAATCTGATTGCACCTAATTTTGAACAAAATGACTGCCATCGGCCATCTTGAATTTCGGACGGGACCCCAAAACACTTGTTCTCGTCCCACGGTGATACCAAAGGTACCCAAGAAGTTTCGTAAAGATCGGTTCATAAACACAGCCTCTAGCCCGACCTGTATTGGCATTTGCACTTACAGTACTGAAATTAACACTAAATACATCAAAGTTCATCTAATTTGCATAATTTACGCACGAGAAAAAACCCTGTATTATATGTGATGTATCCCATGGTACTAAAAATTTTCAAATCAGAGCTTTCATATGGAAGTTCTGCGCAAAAATCTGATTGCACCTAATTTTGTACAAAATGGCTGCCAGCGGCCAACTTGAATTTCGGACCGGACCCCAAAAATCTCGTTCTCGTCCCACGGTGATAACAAAGGTATCCAAGAAGTTTTATAAAGATCGGTTCATAAATACTACCTCTAGTCCGAGCCGTATTGAATTGTTGACGGATAGACGGAAGACTGGCCATGGCATAAGCTCAAATTTGACTTGGGTCAAAGTTGAGCTAAAAATGATATTTAAAATAATAAATTTTGATATCGTCTGCATTGGGTAAAGGGTTAACTGGTTCTATTTTACAATACAGAACTTAATTACGACAGTAAAGTACGGCTCCAATTTCTGGGGTTGCTATGGAAAGTCTCATTCATGAAATTGACTAATTTATGGAGATAGTGACAATACATGAACTAGATTATGGTCTCAGATGGTAGTGCATGTGATGTAAGATTAAAATCACGCAAATGTCATTCAATAAAGTGGATAACAAATCATCATTGACAAACCTAGTAATCTCAAGGTTGTAAAACAAGGATAAAAAGTGGCCTGCATCGCCAAGCAAGGTTAATCCCCCTGCACCCCCAAATGGGGAGAGAGGGGGGGAGGGGGGCTGGGGCATAGGTGTTAAAATCACTTGAAATCCTACAAATAGCATTTTGGAGAAAGAAAAAAATTTTAATGCTTAATTGACCCCAGGGGTGGCGGTTAAGGGGCAATTTTAAATATTTTATTTTTTTTTGCATTGTGGCAAAATGAATCTTGGATAAAAAAAACAAAAACTAGAGGCCCTATGGGGCTCCTGAGGCGCACAGCTAACAATAGCTGTTTAAAGAAGGATTTAATTAGCATCTATAGCTAGTTAACACGACACAGGAATGAAGTTATTTAATTATTGATAATTCTGTTGTCCATGCAAGATGATTTTTTCTAGAACTGGGATAATACCACAGAAATTATGTCCCTATTTCCAGTAATGCAAAACTTTGGGAGTCCAAATATCAACCTAGGAACTTAACTTGAACAAATTTGAGTCTCAGCCCTTCCCTTCCACCACCAGGATGCTGTATACCGAATGTGAATGCAGTCTGAATGGGGGATCTAAAAAAGATTTTTAAAGAAATTTCTTCAAACTGCACCAAGTTGAAATTCGGGCCACCATAGGGGGCCCAAATATTAAGCCAGGAACCCGATATGAACTTGAATCTCCCCTTTAGAGATGTAAACCAAATACAAAAACATTCCGACTGGTGAATCTGGAGATGATTTTTAAAGAAATTTCCTCATATTGCACTAAATTAAAATTCAGGTCACCCGATTTGAACAAACTTGAATCTTACTCACCTAGAGATGTTGTATACAAAATATGAAAGGATTCTAACTGGTGAATATTTTAAAAGAAAGTTGGCAATGGGTCAACCTTTAAAGGCCCAAATCCGACTTCACTTTTTACATCACAGAACAGGTACACCCGACATGCAGTCTTGGGGTAAACTTGCTAGTCACCTCCAAGTAACCTGGCACTTTATTTTAAGCAAGGCTTGGCAGCCTATATAGGCGGACAAGGCATGCCGAGAAACAGCAAAGCCACAGGATGCAAACTGACAAGATGTAGCGAAAATGTACAAAAAACTCTAGGTCTTTGGAGTGTTTAAATCAATTTTGCTACTTACTGCTACTGCTTCTGTTCTGTAATCATCCAAGCTGTCTGCACTTGAGAGCTCTAGAATCACCTCAATAACTTGCTCTTCTATATCAACTAGACAGAAAAAATAAATGCAACGTATCAGTATCATCAAATCACAACTATTTCAGTCAGACTTATAAATTAGTCTAATTTGGGCTAGAGTTGAAACGATTATCCGACTAATCAACGTCGACACGATTAATAAATAAGTCGATCCCGAAATCTGCTAGTCGATTAGTCGGGAAAAAGCACCACCTCCATGCTGTCAGGTCATCAGTGCCGTTGAACGTTATCGGGACACATGATTAATTTGTTAAAGCCTCAATGAATTGTTGCCTTGATGATTGCCGCTGCCTACAGTCGGTGGGAGGGGGGGGGGGGGGGGTGAACTCGGTGATCCAAACTGAACTCAAAGTATCAAACTTCGAAGACAAGTGTCTGCGGTTTCATTGCTTTATGTTGATTAAATAAAGTGCCAACCGCGACCTTGTTTATTTTGATGTGATGCAATTGATCGGACATTTAAGAGAAACATGAAAATTGTAACTGTGGCACGTGCCGCGTAAAGGGCCGCGTTTGCCTTTGATGTGTCATGTGAGCACATTGAGGGCATAACATTCAATGCCATTCGCTGATTCATAACATCATATTCAGACCTCAGTCTGCATTCTCAGAATAGCAATCATCATGGCTGCAACTCAAAAAGTAAAAACGTCCGATGTTTGGCAACACTTCACATTAGTTGACAAAAAGTGTCGAGTGTAATCTTTGTAAAGCAAAGCTTAAATACAATAACTCAACTTCCAGTATGCGAAATCACCTCAAATACAAGCACCCAATGTCGACAAATACGATTCCAAGAGAGACACAAACTCAAAGTGCATCAACGTTCGCTTGTCGAATAAGTGGCATGCCAACCATAACTAAACAGCGGTATGAAGTGCTTGCGAAAAAACTCATAGAATGGTGTGCAATGGATTTGAGACCGCAAAGCATTGTCAATGGTGATGGATTCCACAAACTGATGGCCGAGCTGGAACCAGCTTTCAAAGTACCGTGCCATACGACACTCCAGACTCACCTCAAATATTTTTTATTCTTCACTCAAATCCCAACTGATGGATGAAATTTCGGAAATCGATTTGATTGCTCTAACCACAGATACGTGGACCAGTTGTTCTACGCAAGGGTATGTTGCAGTAACCTACCATTTCACTGACAAGGACTGGAATTATAAACATGGCGTGTTATGTACAAAAGCCATTACTGATCACCACACAGGTGAGCATCTTTGTAATGTTCTCCTGCAAATCCTTGATTTCAACATAGATCCCGAAAAAGTATCCGCAATTACGACAGACAATGCAGCTAACATTGTTAAGGGATCACGTCTGATGAAGTTTGAACATATTAGGTGCTTTGGACACACCCTGCAGTTAGGGGTGATCCGTGGACTTATGCTGAATTTTGCGTCAAAGGCAGCTGGAGCAGGTCGCACTTTAGTCACCCATTTCAGAAAATCTACACTAGCATCTGATTTGAAAATCAAACAAACAAACTTTTCTTTGTCTCCCCACCGGCTGATACAGGATGTAGATTTGTTTGTTTGACGGTGGTTAACGTCACATATTTATGCACTATGGCATTTATGCACTATGGCTAATCGTGACACAACATGGAGATAAAGTCAAGTGTAGTCAATCGTTGATCAACATGTTGCCCATTTTAGAGGACTTTCACCCCAAGCAGTGGTGACTGGGTCCTATTTTACTAGTAAAGCGGAACTGGTTTACCACAGTAAACAAGTGCTGCTTACTTCCCGGGGTTCCCACGGGGACAGGATGTAGATACCAGATGGAACTCGACCTTTTACATGTTTGAGCGGTTACTTGAACAGCAGTTGGCAATCTTTGCTGTATTGCATGATAGAAACGTGACTAGCTCTTCCAATGCGCGTAAGTTGGAACTGCCTGATGATACATGGGTGACTATGAAAGAGATCACACCCATTCTGAAGCCTTTGGAAATGGCGACAACACTGTTCGGATCCAAAACGCACCCATCTTGAAGCACGACATACCCTATAGTCAAGGGACTGCTTGAAAAACACCTTAAAGTGAATCCTAGTGATCCTGTGTCGCAAGAGCCTGCAGATTCTAAACGGGTCACTGAGTTCAAGCAAACAATTTCCAGTGATTTGAGTAAAAGGTATGTGGATATAGGGAAAGGGACAGATTCGGAGGAATTTGCCAAGTCATCAATTGTTATTGCAAGTGCTCTTGATACGAGGTACAAAAGTCTTAAATTTCTAACCAAAACGCAACAGGACTTAGCATGGGTGTGTGTCATTGATGAAATGAAAGGTGTCCACGTGGATAATACTGGTGACTGCAGTCAGAGCCGACCAAGTGAACAAGATGCTGTTAGCACCCAGAAACACCCCGGACCAGTTTGTAAAAAGTCAAAAATTGAACAAACAAATAAAACAAGAGGCCCCAGAGGGCCTGAGGGCGCTCACCTGACATGGTAGTCTAAATATCAAACCAGGGACTTGACTTGAATATGCTGCATACGCCCCCTCCCAAGAAAAGCATATACCAACTAGATGAAGCGATTGTGCCCACACAATACACAGGATTTTCCTTCTATTTTCAGTTCCTGCACTTTTACGTCTCAAAATTGAGATAAATGCATAAAAACAGATTTTTTTCCCAAACAAAATACATTCAGCCTAAATTTTTTTCTTCTTCTTAAAACACATAAAAAACGATAAAACTAAATTTCCGGATTTTGGTCCAAAATTTTCTAAGTCCCACCCGGCCCCCAAATTTTCGGTGTAAAAAAATAATTTTTTTTGTCGTAAAATTGACAGAAACGCATAAAAAACAAAAAAAAAAAATTACGTATTTTGGACCAAAATTTTCGAAGTCCCATCCTGACCCCAAACTTTCGGTGTAAAAAAAAAATTTTTTTTTGTCTTAAAATTGACCGAAATGCAGAAAAAACAACAAAAATGCTGACTCAGCACTTTTTCAAAGTCCCCAAAAAGTACCCCCATCATAAAGCCGATGGCAATTTTTTTTGATCATTCCATTCTGTTGGTCCTAAGGAAGCTTCACAACAACTAAGAATTCTCAGTGCAGTGTAGTTTTGGAGATATGGGCGTTTTCATTTTTTTCTATTTTTAGCTCCTGTGGTTCCCACGGGGCTATGGGGAAAAAAATTTCGGCATAAATTAGGTACTTATGACCCAATAAGCACTGTAAAATTTGGTTCAAATCGGCCTCGCAGTTTGGAAAATAGAAATTTGGGGCGGGGCCAAAATTTTTGCCCCTCCTTTAACATCGTCAAATATAGCCCCTCCAACTTCTCTTGAACAAACTTGAGTCTACACCTCAAAAGGAAGCTGCATACCAAATATCAAGTCTCTGCTATTGCTGGTTCTTTAGAAGATTTTTTAAGAATTGGAGCATTTTTGCCCCATCCCTCTGCTCAATGTGAGCCGAAGCCTAATTTGACAAAAAATCAAAATGCACTTATATAACCCCTACTCACATGAAATTTCATTAATATGCGGCCAGTGGTTTGGGAGAAAAAGCCCAAACACCACCTTCACGCCGGACGACGGACGAAAAGTGATCAGAATAGCTCACCCTGACTTTCAGTCAGGTGAGCTAACAATGAAGTTCATAATGGATGATTATTTTGACGCTGAGACAGTCAAAACTGCATCGGTTCATACTGTGGAAAGTGAGCTGAGTTCGTACAGGGAAGTTGAAGCTACAAGCTTCGACCCTAAAGATTGGTGGAAAAAGAAATTGTGATAGATTTCCCAGACTTGCTGTGCTGGCCAGAAAATACCTGGCCATTCCCGGCACTTCAGTTCCATCGGAGCGTGTAATCTCGCTGACAGGTATTGTTATCTGTAAGAGACGAGCTAATCTTGACCCTGGGACCGTGGATGAACTCATCTTTGTTCAAGAGAACATGAAGATGACAGCTTCTGTCGGTTTAACCGAAAATGTCACAACTGAGTCTCATGAGGGGTCAGAATTTGCCAGTGATGCCGACTGCAAATGTCATGTGTGTGAAAAGTAGTGTTGAAACGATTAGCCGACGTCGACTAGGGTTCTGCCGATAATCGATTAGCAATTTCCTAGTCGACTAGTCGCCGTTTTCCACAGATACATATATTTTGTAGATTACCGTATATGTCCGTGTATAAGTCGCCCCCGTGTATAAGTCGCACCCCAAACTCACACTTGGAATTCCTCCCTTTTGCCTAAAGCCCATGTATAAGTCGCACCCCTATTTTTAAATATATGCAGTGAAAAAGAATTAGTTGCAAGTTCAGGCCTCTATAAATTGCACGAACGGCCGTTTCGTTCGAGCTCCGTTCGAGCAAAGTTCCCTTCAGTTAACCTTTTTCCCGTTCGTGCAAAAATTGGCATTCAAATGACTGAGAACCGCGACCGAAGTGAGAGTCAAATAACCCGGGTGAGGGAAACTATAATAGCTCCAAACGTAAATGAAAGGAAACACTAATGAAAGTGTCAATGACACTGTAGCTCAACTTGACAAACTTGAACTTGGTAAGTTATAAATTAAATGGCAAAATTGAAGATCATTGGTACCAATGTCATTTTTTTTGCCAGTGGCAACATTTTTTGACAGAAACCGAAGAAAATTGATAGCTCCCATCTAGAGGCCTCCCCAAACAAGCATGCCAGGTTTCAAAGCAATCTGATCATAAATGTGCCCTGTAGGGTGTATAAAAGGGAAATATTGTGGTCTGACTAGACTAAATTCTAAGAACGTTGGCCGTGGCAACATTTTTTGACGGAAATGGAAAAAAATCGATAGCTCCCATCTAGAGGTCACCGTAAATAAGCATACCAGGTTTCAAAGCAATCTAATCATAAATGTGCCCTGTAGGGTGAGCCAAAGGGAAATATTGCGGTCTGACTAAACTAAGTTCTAAGAATGTTGGCTGCGGCAACATTTTTTGATGGAAATTGAAGAAAATCGATAGCTCCCATCTGGAGGTCACCCCAAACAAGTATGAAAGGTTTCAAAGCAATCCGATCATAAATGTGCCCTGTAGGGTGTGCCAAAGGGAAATATTGAGTCTTCTGCCTAAACTAAGTTCTAAGAACGTTGGCCGCGGCAACATTTTTTGACGGAAATTGAAGAAAATCGATAGCTCCCATCTAGAGGTCACCCTAAATAAGCATACCAGGTTTCCAAGCAATCAAATCATAAATGTGCCCTGTAGGGTGTGCCAAAGGGAAATATTGTGGTTTGACTAAACTAAGTTCTAAGAACGTTGGCCGCGGCAACATTTTTTGGCGGAAATTGAATAAAATCGATAGCTCCCATCTAGATGTCACCCCAAACAAGCATGCCAGGTTTCAAAGCAATCTGATCATAAATGTACCCTGTAGGGTGTGCCAAAGGGAAATATTGAGTCTTCTGACTAAACTAAGTTCTAAGAATGTTGGCCGTGGCAACATTTTTTCACAGAAATTGAAGAAAATCGATACCACCCATCTAGAGGTCTCCCCAAACAAGAATACCAGGTTTCAAAGCAATCTGATCATAAATGTGCCCTGTAGGGTGTGCCAAAGGGAAATATTGAGGTCTGACTAAACTAAGTTCTACGAACGTTGGCCGTGGCAACATTTTTTGCCGGAAATTGAAGAAAATCGATAGCTCCCATCTAGAGGTCACCCTAAATAAGCATACCAGGTTTCAAAGCAATCAAATCATAAATGTGCCCTGTAGGGTGTGCCAAAGGGAAATATTGTGGTTTGACTAAACTAAGTTCTAAGAACGTTGGCCGCAACATTTTTCGACGGAAATTGAAGAAAATCGATAGCTCCCATCTAGAGGTCACCCGAAATAAGCATGCCAAGTTTCAAAGTAATCTGATCATAAATGCGACCTGTGAGGTGTGCCAAAGGAAATTGTGGACGTACGTACTAACGTACTAACATACTAACGTACGTACGTACGCCGACGGACGGGAAGTGATGGCAATAGCTCAGCTTGACTTTGTCAAGTTGAGCTAAAAATCATAGAAATCGGATATAAAAAGACTTCTAAAAATAACATTCCATATCGTTTCTCTGAAACAGGAAGTAACGCTTTGCCGGTGTTAGTAAGATAATGCAGAGCTTTGAAAACGCACAGACGGTAGGCTGAAATCAGATACAGGCACTATAAAATTTACTATGAATCGGGGGAAAGGGGCCAACCAACCGTTTGTGAACAGTTGTGGTTGACAGCAATGCATTTTTTTACTTTGACTCCGTACTGCGGAGCTAATTTATGCAGAGCTAATAAATTAACTCCTTTGATGCGCAACATGAATACTCAATGATGATTGGTAAATGAGCACCGACGTTTAGGAAAGCACCAAAACATTTTCCAAACAACATGAGTGATAACCAATGGATTCCCACTGAATCAATTCACACTGCAAAGTCCACTGCCAAATATTTGGCCTTATAGTTACTTAACCCTTTACCCAAAATAACGGCCAAAACCGGCCAGAGCTATTCTCAAAAATCGCATATTAAATTTCAAAATATTTTCATTTTTTGTCTCAAAAACATAGGTTATGACCCCTCGTTGGAACGAGCTCGTCGAGCTCGTTCCAACGAGGGGTCATAACCTATGTTTTTGAGACAAAAAATGAAAAAAATTAGTTATTCAAGAATTTTTTTTTGCAAGTGTCGTCTGCTTTTCATGTTAGGTAAAGGGTTAATAAAAATAAGCGACAGTTCACACAGAAGTAATTTCCCAACTTGAGTGAATTGTGAATTTCTGGGGGAGAAAGTGATTCGGCAATGCCGATTGCCGTAGCATTTTGCGACTGGTCAAATGACATGACTGTGCAGGTGGGAACGGGTCAACTCATCCTCGGATCATGTCGCCCTCGGGTCAAGTCGCCCCGGGTCAACTCATCCCGGGTGAAGTCGCCCCCAGTTAAAAAAAAACGTAACTCTAGTTGTATCAGCAATTTTTTTTTTTATTTTAATACTATACGGTAATCTATTATTTGCAACAATATTATGAAGTCCTGTCTTTGTGATTCATTTGTTTGCTGTTTTATATCTGGATTTACCAGGGGCACAGGTTTACATCTGAATTCAACCTATCTCGATCTTACCTTCACATGCACTGGATGTGTCATTCTTTTATCAACGTGACGGTGAGTGGATAACAAACATGGTTCACACAAATCTTTTTTAATAATTATGATACAGCTACTATAGGACTGAAACTAAGTCTCAATAAAGTACCGGCTTGAGAGTAAAAACAAAAGCAGCTTGACATAATTTTATCTTTTAATAAATACATACATCGAAAGTATCAACATTACAACAAAGTACAACTGTACCCAAAACAAAATATACAAATAAATACAATCATTATCAGGCAGTCATCAAACTTCCCTGTTCAGTCTATCAATAATTCAATATGTATCGACACTGACAGCTTTGATAAACACCTTGTCTGAAAAATCTGAAAATGGGTTAAGCAAACATTTCCGGTTAAGCAATTTTTTTTGGCTTAACCCATTTTCCGGTGAAGCAAATTTTCAATTTTTAAAGGCCTGAAGCTACGTTTTGTCAATTTGGGGGTTTGGGATGCAAATAGGCAAGTTTTCACGAGTTACCACGTGGTGAATAAGATAAAAGAATAAAGGAAAATTATTATTAAAGATTTAAAAAATACTCGCATTTATTTGTTTTTCGTTGTTTATCACCCCAATGTCTTCATCCCTGTGAAGAAAATCCAACACTCGTTTGTGACTGAAACTTCATAGTTTCAGAATCAGAGCACCATTTGCGCCGTAACCTGCAGTCGTTGTGATTAAGTTGGTTTTTCCGGAACATTCCGGAAAAACCAATAAAAATACAACAAATGCTCAGATTACAGCGCAAATTGTTTTCAAATTGTTGTCCCACTTAAGCATTGTTGGTGCTATTGAAACTAACTTTACCTGGTGCACGTGTGCGTAATTTATAACCGGACATTACACATTAGTGAATTGGGGTTCATGGAATAAATACTTCTCTCCAGGTATTGCTTGCATACATTAAATGTTATTATTTATTTTTTCGTTGTTATTTTGATGATTTTGTATTTTTTATGGTTTCATCCATATTGGCCCCACAAACCTGTTGATTTCTGGTACACGCACTGAAACACATGGGCCGATGGAACAACAACGACTAAACAGAATACTTCTTTATTATTATTTATGGATAAAAGTAACAGAAAACACACAATATTTTGTTGACAATTTATTTTCTGAAGAATTTAAACTGAAATAAAATGAAAAGAAAATAATTTTGGTGAATCTGCACTCAGTCAAAACCACACGATTGTACTGTCTGTTATACAATTGACAAACGGTAGGAACAACGTTTGTCCAAAGAAGTTAGTCCCCTGAAAATTCTCTGAAACAAGTCGTACCCATTTATAAGACACACCCCCAATTTTGACATAACATTTCAGGTAAAAAAGTGTGACTTATACACGGACATATACGGTAAACTCAGTGGTCGGCCACTGACAGCAAACGCCGACGGAGTCAAGGGCAGTTGCAGACAGACGATTACGGATGAGAATTAAACTTGAAAAAAATGCACTTTGCTGACGCCATGAATTGAAACAATTACCTAAAAATCGGCAACATGCTTTAAGAAGCACAGAATCCATCGGTAACGAAATTTAGGCAGAATTCGTGAGCAGTTATGCTTGGTAGCGATGCATTTTGTCACTGACTTACGTTACTGCAAGTCAATCAGTTATCATTGTTGCACATCAAGGGAGCTAATGTAGACCGACATCTGGGAGAACACCGTCAAGAATGCTCCATGACATTGTTAAAACGGTTTCAAAATAACACACGTGAATACCCTTCGCACTGAAACAATTCACACTGTAAATCCCTTTGCCAAATATTCGGTCCTTGTCACTTGAAAATAATCGACTGGTCACACAGAAATGAATTCCCAACTACAGTGAATTGGTAATTTTGGAGAGCAAATTGGAGGAAAAAGTGACTATTTTCGGCCTCTCTTGTCGGTCCAAACCCCCCACCCCCTGTGTTCTAACCTTATATTAGGTGCCTAGTAGTCGACTAATAGCGATCGACTGGTCGACTACGGAATACCCTAGTCGTTTCAACATTAGTGAAAAGGCCAAAACTCAACAAACTGAAGACACACAATGAATGTAACTCATTGACATCTGACTTGCCCTGACTTACCGGATTTAAATTCAGTGTTGAAAACTGTTTAGTCAACAGGAGTTTGTTACAACAAAACAATGATACACAAACCCAATTAGTCCCAAATCCTAATTAATGGGTGACAACAGAGCACTACTCTTCGACATCATGTCATTAGGGGAACTGAGTCCTGCAGCAGGACTCAGCACCATAATGGCCCGCATTGACATGATGTTGAAGTATAGTACTTTATCCTCCATTAATCAGGGTTCGGGACTAAATTGTAACAAAAAACACCAACAGTTATTTTGTTTGACTATATATTAGGAAGATCAGATTAGTGAATTAGACATATATTAAATGATCCATACCTTAATTAACCTTTTAATCTTTTCACATTCTCAATACCAGGCCACACACTTTTGTGAAGTGAAGCATACGTTTCGTAATGTATGGCCCATAGATGGATCAATTTTGTTGTCTGCAGATTTTGCCCTAAAGGTGATACCACGGTCACCGTCAAGGCACGTATCGCGAACATGGCTGTGTGGAAATGTCAAATGTGTCTTTTTATGTGCCCCCCCCCCCCCCCCCCCCCCCCCCCATTGGGGCTCTCCAGAGAAATTTGGAAAAATATGATGGTCTGTTATTTTTTGTATGTCAGAGGAAAAGTAACGGTCCCAGCACCGTTCCTTGGGGTTCTCCATAGTCGTTATGAACTTTTTTTGAAGATGATCCTTAATCATCATTCTAGGGTGACTCTTGTGGTACTGTTTTGCCAATTATCCTTATAATCCAAAGAAGTATAAATTTTATAGCAAATTTCCTTTCTTATTATACCTACCGAAATTGTTTACTACAGGCTTGCACTACAGTGGAAGAACCTAACACAGATAAACTACTCTCTATTTTAATCTTTCCCAAGATTTGGGAAAGAAAAGTGGTGTAAAAACACCACGAAAAAATAAGCCAAAACTGGGTCGAGTGCCATCGGCGCACACCCAGTATGGGACGCTCTTCCATAGTACAAATCCACGACTACCGTAGAACAGTGCGCAATGCATCAATTCGTCATTCTTTTAATTCCGAACAACACAGGAGTTATGTGATCAGCGGGGAGGAAAGACGGGAGGGCCTCCATGTAAACAATTTCGGTAGGTATAATAAGAAAGGAAATTTACTATAAAATTTATACTTCTTATCAACCTACCTCAATTGTTTACTACAGGCTGAATAGACAAAAGGATGGAGGGAATCACATAACCAACTCACCCATAACTCAATAGCACTGGGACCGTGGACAGAGGAAGAGATCCCTAGGCCTATCAAACCATAGCATCACAAACATTTGAAAAGACAATGAAAGATGATGCGTATGGTGAAGTGCGACGCACAGACAGAAAGGGCGAGTAACAGGACAAGGCTGGAACTGACCCTGAGAAAAGCTGAAAGGCTGGGATAGACAACAGCCTGAGCCGAAGAAAGAGGGCCCCAAGGTTCTCTGTCGGCTCCTGCAACTGTCGCAGATAACAGAATGTAGCATTTCTCCAGAAGGCTGCCAGTATAACATCCGTCATCCGACAACATGACAGAGTTATTAAAAGAGGAAGACAATGCACGCACCTCGTGGCAGAAAAAAACAATGGTAATACAATCACCAGTAGCTAGACAAGCGGAAGCTGCACGAATAGTAAGACAAATCCATCAAGAAATGGATGCAGGAGAGATCTGGCATGTGAGAAAACGCATATTCATCCAGGATAAAGGCGCGAATGCCCCCCCCCCCCCCCCCCACCCCCAAGCAGAGCAGTGCCCAAGAAAGTGACCATCTTGGAGTAAACTGCGAAGTCCTAGGCCTTTTCAAGGAAAAGAGCTGAACAAGCTTGCAGAGGCAAGGATGAGTGTCGAAACAATGTGGTATCACATATGAAAAAATGTCTCCAAAGCATGGACATGTACCCATTGCTGGAGACCCCCAGAAACAAACATACCAGAAACTCCGCAAGCAGTGTGATCGAAGGAGTGACAGAAGCAACAGAGTGATCGCACACCATCGACAGAAGAACCTTCCACTTAGCCACAGAGGCTAAACCAGTGGAGTGAGTGTCTCCTTGAAGAAAAGCAACTCCACTGCGTGTCTCGAAAAACCACTACGGAGGAGACAGGACCCGATAAAAGACATGTGCGAAGGCACAATGAAGTCGGGTCAACTTGAACCCTCCTCGGGCGACTTTGGCAAAGAAAGCCGCGAGGTAGAGGGAGACATGCTGGACCCGCCGCTAACAGAGAGCGGAGCAGATTGATCCACACCCACCGAGGCGCCGGGTGTGATCGAAAGGATTCGACGACTGCAGGTTCATATCTGGCCTAGAACCTGAGGCGGAATCGGAACCGGTAGGAAGGCGTAGCCGACAAGACCATCCCAAAGGAGGCCCAGAGCATCCACAGCTTAAGCCAGAGCATCTGGACACGGGGACACGAAAGTGTCCACTGGATGGTTCCAACGAGTCGCAAGAGATCAATGGAACCCGATGTGGAGCATCCACCTGGTGGAAATGACCCTGCCCCGACGGGACAGGGAGTCGGCTAGGACATTCAGACGACCAGGAATGTGACGAACAGCCACCCCGGCGTGGACATCCTGAGCGAGCAGTATTAGATCCCGAGCGAATTCGTACATTGGAATAGAGTGCATGCCGCCCTGGTTCCGAATGTAAGCAACCACCGTCGAATGGTCGGACAACAGAAGGACCTGGCAATTCGACAGGTGAGGGATCCACTGCCTGAAACGCAGAAAAAGAGCAAGAAGCTCCTTCTGGTTGACGTGTAGAGCTGCTTGATCCTGGTCCCACATCCTGTGAATGGAAAGACCTCGAGGATCCAACATCGCACCCCATCAGAGATCGCTGGCATCTGCTGTCAGAATGCGATCGGGCGTGAGGAAGTCAAACGGAACACCCTGCGAAAGCCACTGGACATCCACCCAGAGGAGAAGGTGAGGATAAAGATATTCTGGAAACTGAAGCACCAGATCCAGAAAATCTACATTCGGCCTCCAACGACTGAGCAGAAAGTGTTGGAGAGGTCTGACACGCAGCCGGCCCAGAGGAATGAGATCCGTCACCGAACAGCAGAGACCGATTAGACGGAGAATACTCCGAGGCGTCGCGGATGTGGACTGGGACAGAGTCAGAGCAAAAGCTGTCTGGTGAAGGCCCAAGGAGCCAGGTTGAGGCCGAAAGGCATGGCCTTGAACTGGTAAACTCGCCCCAGAAAAACGAACCTGAGATACTTCCGTGACACCCAATGAATCGGAACGTGAAAGTAAGCGTCTCGCAGGTCGAAGCTGGAAGCGAAAGCTCCCTGGTGAACTGAACAGAGGAACGACCTGAAAGTCTCCATGCTGAACTTGGGAGCAATGATAGACTGGTTCAGGAAACTCAGATCGATAACAGGTCGGAGTCGACCGTCCTTCTTCGGCACCAAGAACAGGCGGGAATAGAAACCCACTAACCTAAAGTTCTTGATGACCTCAATCGCCCCCTTTGTCAGGAGATTGTCCATCTCCATGGACAAAAGTTCCCGACGTAAAATGTCTGAAGGAACTGTGGTTGGAATCGCCTAGTTGAAGTCAGGGAAGGCTGAGGCCGATACCCCCACGTCTACACAACCAGACAGCAGACCACTGCAGGTATAAAACTACTGTGCTCAACGGGTGAGAGGACACAGTAGGGGGTTCAGTCTGCAGCCCCATCCAACTTCGCCGAGTGGAAGTTGGGGAAGGCTGAGGCCGATACCACACAACCACACTACAGACATCCCTGCAGACCCTTGCAGGGACAAGCCGAAGCCGGCTAAAAACGGTGCCCAATGACGTAGACAGAACAGCAGTAGCAGCCGATATGACGGGAGCTGTTGGAACTGGCGGAAAAGCGGAGAGAACCACCAAGCTCGGCCTCCAAAGGAGGAGTCAACCCTAGTGACAGCCTCAGATGTCGACTGGAGAGGGTGCATAGTCCCAGAACCAGGCATCTCTTCACCAGAAATGCAACAGCTCTCGCAGTATCCACCACGGTAAAAAACTGCACATTGATTCCCCACGGAAGGGGAATATCTCTCACCAGACATGGTCGAGTCGGGAAGCCCCGAAATGACAGCTTTCCCCACCCGCCGCTGGTGCGGGAGGAGCTGCACATCTCCCACGGAGGGGGAGCAATTCTCACCAGACGTGGTCGAATCGTGCGACCCTGAAACGATAGCGTTCCCCACCCCCCATGGGAGGAGCTGCATATCCCCCATGGAGGGGGACAAACTCCCACCAGACGTGGTCGAGTCGGGGGTGGGGGGGGGGGGGGGGTGGGGGTGGCATTGCGCACTGTTTTACGGTAGTCGTGGATTTGTACTATGCAAGAGCGGAAAGAGCGTCCCATACTGGGTGTGTGCTCGACCCAGTTTTGGCTTATTTTTTCGTGGTGTTTTTACACCACTTTTCTTTCCCAAATCTTGGGAAAGATTAAAATAGAGAGTATTTTATCAGAGTTAGGTTCTTCCACTGTAGTGCAAGCCTGTAGTAAACAATTGAGGTTGGTTGATAAGAAATTATCCGAACCATCCTGAATCATGGTCAAAAGATCTGGTGATTGTGGTCCGATTTCTGCAGAAAAATGGCCGGAATCTTGCAAAGATCTGAGCCAGATCGTCCTAAAATAAAATTGTCCGAACTGTACATGGCCCAAATCGTCCAGCATTCTTGTAATCAAGAGACAAAGAATCAGTCACTTTTTTAGCCCAAATTTCATTTTGTCAATTTTGCGCAAGTTCATTCCACCCCTCTCTGGGGACACACACACACGATTCAAGATCCAGCCAGTTTTTAGGGCTGTTTTCAATTTGTTTTTTTGTTGTTGTTGTTTTGTTTTTTTTTTGTTTTTTTTTTTTTGGGGGGGGGGGGGGGGGGGGGTGTTAATAGCCTATATTTGCACTTCTGCCTCAGAATCAAAGAATCAAATTATGCTCACCAGCATATATGCGCACTGTCACTAAAAATAGTGACAATACACATATACGCTGTGACCATAATTTGAATCCAAAGTCCAAACTTCTTCAAACGCAAAACACAGCTGGCAGTTGGCCACTTTGCTCAAGCTACATGTCAATATCTCCGGGGGACATTTGTCCCAGGGTCTATTATAACCTACCTCCCAATTAATGTTTGTTCACAATGGTGACTAGCATTAATTGGTACTTGGTAGGGTATGACAGACCCTGGGAGGCTGGGACAAATGTCCTCCAGCGATATTGATATGTACCTCATGTTCTATTCATAGGTTTCACTATAATACCACCGGTGTAGAATCTAGGTGACTGGCCTCATTTTGAGTTGTGTACGCATGGCGAACAGCTGATTTTAAAAAATCCATGCTATGATACGAGCCCGTAAGCTACCCATTTATCGGTTTATAAGTGACCAGACACACTTCAAGCAAAGTAAATAAGTAACCACTTTCTAACACGTCGGTTTTGCATTTGAGCGTTACGTACTGACACACAGAATATGATACTCATAACTTACGAAAATAGCGTTGCCATAATGCCCATTTCAAACCTGTAGGCACAGAAATGGAAAATTACGGCAGGGGTCCGACTAATCTAGTATTCGATTACCTCTGTCGACTAGTCGACTCCTGAAAATCCCTAACCGTTTCAACACTAATCTGGGCACAACTGCAAATACAGAGCCACTGCACTGTGGAGAGTTAAGAGCCAGTATAGATGCCTTCTTGGCATCAGTTTCATATACTTTTCAGGGGGTTTAGAAATATTCTTCAAAGCCTCTTGTTATAGGTCAACATTAATTATCGGATCTCCTTGTGCTAAAAACAAAAAGGAATCTTTCGTTTTCTGGTGAGAAGTCAAAATTCTTGTTTAAAAGTAAAGTAAGCATGTCGTTTGTCCCTTATGGGCCCAGAGATTTTTACATATTTTTGCTACACTTTAATAGACTAGATTCTGTGGCTTTGCTGCTGTTTTTGGAAAGTCTTGGCCATCTGTATAGACAGCCAAGACTTGCATAAACAACTATTTATTAAGGTTTAATGACACTAACGGCCAAGGTCATATCGTTCGGCAACAGTTTTACAGGTGGAGGAAGCCGGAGTATCCAAAGAGAACCACCGGGCAATGACAAGCAGCTGCAGGCTCCCCAACATCATAACACTGCACTGCAGCATAGGCAGGGTGACTGGTTGAAAACATGCACACCATTGATGTGCAGTATACGTTAGTACACGGCATCACCGTGCCCCCATATGGACAATCAGGGTTAAGTGCCTTGCCCAAGCACACAATGCAAGAGTCTGAATCAATCGGTCAGACTGTCACCAATCCAAGGCCTTACCTGGTTCGACTTTGCTCAACTTTAATGATCTGACGAGAACCGGTAACTGCAAGACCCCAGTGTCCCTGCCTAAACCAACTACCAAGGTACTTAAAATGCAACTTGTGAGTTAACCCAAAGACTGCATGTAGGGGAATCTGTTCTGCTGCAAAAAAAATGTGATCAAAGTCTAGTGCTCAACCGATTGCCAAACATGCTGCTGACCGATTTCAGGTTATTTGAGCTCACAATCGGCCGATTCCGATGCCCATTACTATAGTAATTCCATGCCCTACTAGACAAGTCGATGCTCAAAAGAACTACATTAAATAGAACTTATTTTACAGGTTTACAATCCGTTCACTACTAGGTAAGTTGAGACTTGGAAGAACAAGATTAAACTGAACATATTTCAGTGTTCAACTCCGTTGACTCAGGTCCAGTAAAATTACCAGTCGAGGACACCTGGGCAGTAAATATGGCTCTCAAGAGCCACATTTACCACTGAAGTGCTCGCAACTGGTCATTTTTACTGCGACCTGGGCGTCAATGGAGCACAACCTTCACTTTTCCGGTATGAACTGGCGATTGCCACGAGTAAGCTCAATTGTAAGTTTTACAGGTCGTTTAACTTGTATATCCCGAAAAGGGACATCTAGAGAGATTAAGAATACACATCGTGGTGATTTTGAACTTTACTGAATTGCATCATTGACATCATTTTACATTAAACAATTGCAGAAGATAATAAGATGCGGTTAATGAGTCATCACAAATGAAAGTGTCAATGACACTGTAGCTCAACTTGACGAACATGAAATGCTAAATTTGAAGATCACTGGGTCCAATGTTATTTGGCAAAACTTCCAACATCACAGCACTGTGTGTACCAATGTAAGAGCAATCCATGCGTTTTAAATGTAAACTGTAAGGCTGGCTGAAGGAAAAATGTTGATACACAAATGCAGTAAGTTCAGAGGTCATTGTAAACGGCAACTTTTTTCACCGAAATGAATCTATATGTTGAGGATTCACCTAATGAGCAGCTGAGTCCAAAAACAATTCTACGATAAATGTGCCCTGTAGGTCATGTCAAAAAAGAATGAAAATGCATAAATGCAATAGATTCAAAGATTATTGCTAACACACAGTTTTGGATAGAAATAAAAAAATGAAAGTGTCAATGACACTGTAGCTCAACTTGTCAAGACATGTACATGTATAGTATGTAACACAGCAATGACAAACATCTAGGTAATAACCTGATAACAAAGGTACATATAAAGTATTGTGACGGTCTGTACATAAATACTGACCGTAGCCTGTAACAAATGTATAGGTAAAGTATTGTAAAGGTGGGGGACAGTCAGATGCTAAACTAGAAAAGAAATCTTTTTGAGTCCCAGAGTGGGTCTGACTGAACCCCAAAATATTTGTTCTCATAGCACCGTGATAACAAAGGCACCCCGAAACACACTCATTCCTGTCCCAAGGTGAAAACAAAGGTACCCAAGAAGTTTCGTGAAGATCAGTTCATAAATACGAGCTGTATAGAAGTTGTGACAAACAACTGATTGGACCTAATTTCGGTACAAAATGGCCACAGGCAGCCATCTTGAATTTTGGACCGCACCCAGAAACACTCGTTCTCGTCCCAAGGTGATAACAAAGGTACCCAATAAGTTTTGTGAAGATCGGTTGATAAATACAGCCTCTAGCCCGAGCCGTATTGACATGTGTACTTACAGTGTATAAGTAGCACTATATAGATCAAAGTTCATCTAATTTGCATTATTTCTGCACGAGAAAAAAACCCGTACTGCATGTGATGTATTCCATTTTACTAAACATTCATACAAAAATTTATTCAAATCAGAACTTTCATACAGAAGTTCTGTACAAAAGACTGATTGCACTAATTTTGGTACAAAATGGCTGCTGGTGGCCATCTTGAAATTTGGTCCACACCCAAAAACACTCATTCTCATCCCACGGTGATAGCAAAGGTACCCAACAAGTTTCGTAAAGATCGGTTCATTAATACGGCCTCTAGCCTTAGCCGTATAGAAATTGTGTACAAAAAACTGATTAGACCTAATTTCGGTACAAAATGGCCACTGGCAGCCATCCTGAATTTTGGACCGCACCCAGAAACACTCGTTCTCGTCCCAAGGTGATAACAAAGGTACCCAAGACGTTACGTGAAGATCGGTTCATAAATACAGACTCTAGTCCGAGCCGTATTGACATGTGTACTTACTGTGTATAAGTAGCACTGGAAAAATCAAAGTTCATCTAATTTGCATAATTTCTGCTGGCCGCCATCTTCAATTTTGGACCGCACCCAGAAACACTCTTTCTCGTCCCAAGGTGATTACAAAGGTACCCAAGAAGTTTCGTGAAGATCGGTTGATAAATACAGCATCTAGCCCGAGCCGAAGTTGAGGTAAAAATGCGAGACCAAATGAGGACGATGGTCGAGACAGAGTGGGTTTATACATAAAAAAAAAAAACGATATTAGTTATGTAAGAGATGATCTACCTGTATTTATACCACATGTTTTTGAGTCGCTGTTTGCAGAGATCAAATATCGTAAATCTTATAAATTAATAGGAATTATCTACTGACCCAACACCCCCCCCCCCCCCACCCCACCCCCTAAAGCTGATTTTGATTTTGATCTCTTTCTTTCCAAATTAAATATTATCACAGAAGCCCTCAATAAAGAGAATAAACCGTCTTATATTATGGGCGATTTAAACATCGATCTGTTAAAACTGTATTCACATTCTAAAACAGAAAGCTTCACAAATTTGATGTTTAGTCAAGGATTTTTACCTCATATCACAAGGCCCACTATGGTAACACCACACTCGGCCACTCTGATTGACCCCATTTTTTCAAATCACATTACGCATGGTGCAGACTCCGGAATTATAATAACAAACATCTCTGACCATTTTGGTACAATTTATGATCCATCCATTGGTCCGACACAAAGTAATATCTAACTGAAACGGAAGGGGGGTGACAGGAAGACGGCCAATCTGGACACCTCCCTATAGTATATATGTTCACTGATTTCATGTTATGATGGTTTGTTTACATACTGTTTACTGTATTTCTTATATCACATATTTCACCTGTATTATACATGTATACCACAGAATAAAATCCTCAATCAATCCTGTAGGGTGTGCTAACGGAAATATTGAGGTCTGACTAAACGAAGTTCAAAGGCCAATTTTTTTGACAAACTGAAAATCGATAGCTCCCATCTAGAGGTCACCCCAAACAAGCATACCAAGTTTGAAAGTGATCTGATCATAAATGCAACCTGTGCGGTGTGCCAAAGGAAATTGTGGACTTATGCCGACGGAGGACTTATGCCGACGGAGGAGAAGTGACGGCAATAGCTCAGCTTGACTGTCAAGTTGAGCTAAAAATGCTTGGCAACAATCGGTTGAACCGATGTTCCAGGAGCCGTTGCTGTTGTCATCTGATTGCCCACAATCAGCCGATTGGGGTGGCTGATTCCGATCATTGGTTGAACACTATCAGAGTCAGAATTAAGCTCTTGAGACTTAATTGAAAATGCCACAAACAGGGCTGCAAATAAAAAAAATAATTGGTCCGGACGTGATGTCAGGCCCCAAACAATTTGGGCCGGACATGATAAATTTTGGGCCGGACATCCGAAAATGCCTAATTGAGGTCAATATATAGACGTCAGACACTCCCTTTCTTCTCCCAAATGACGAATTTCGCTCATTGTGACTTGATAATTATTATAATCCAATTGGGTAAAGCTGAAGAATAGGGGACTTTTCCTTTTATGTAAAAACATCACATTTTTCTCACCTTTTTTCTACATTTTCCTATTACTAGTCATGTTTTCGATAAAATGACCGAAAGATATTCACTTTTGACTGAGATTAGAGATAATTGAAACCCTTTTATGTTACAGTGCCAGAGATTCTTCTGCATTCTCGCCATTTTGAAGTGTGCATTTACATAAATTTCGTTTTCTCTTCGGCTGGCGATTGTTGGTTTAGGGTCAGTGTAGTGAGGGTTGGGGTTAGCTTACCGGTAAGCTAACCATAGCCCTCACTACACTGACCCTAGACCATGTCGGGAACAGAACAAACAAGCATACCAAATACAACCAATACACAGAGCAGATGCCGAAAAACACAAAAAACATGGAGGAAAGATGAATGTGAACGTCACAAATCGCACAGGTAAAAACAATTGTTGAGCAGTTATAATTGCCAGTAAAAGTGAATATCTTTCGGTCATTTTATCGAAAACATGACTAGTAATAGGAAAATACAGAAAAAGGTGAGAAAAATGCATTGTTTTTACGTAAATGGAAAAGTCCCCTATTCTTCAGTTTTACCTCCAATTGCATCATGCATGGGGAGGTAAGTAAAAGTTCCTTGAATGTTGGACAGGTGAAGAGACAAAGTGCAAGGATGGAGAAAGACAAATCAGGTAGTTAAAAAGAATGGTAATAGATCAATTTTCTTTTAATTGAAATAGGCATCATTCATAGTAAACAATTTATCAAACAATTTCAGCACTAAATCAACGATGAGTGGCCAGTTGGTCCAGGCTTTTGCGGGAAAGAAGCGCAATGGTATTGGTACTCGCGGACGACAACGCCTCCCAATTTAGAATGAGAGGCGTTGAAAATCGCGCGTGTTCGTGTGCATTATTTTTTCAAGAAGCGTTTTTTCTTCTTAACCGTTCATTTTGAATTGCCCGTCGTGTCGATAACTTAAGCCAACTCCAGAGATTATCAAAGCAAAACTTGTGGTATTCGCTTGTGTTATAATGCATCTGCCATTTGTTTATTTTGACAGTGAATGTTTTCAAAAACGTCCGTGCTGTTTTGACCAATCATGGATTTGCACATCAAGGGAGCTAATTTAACAGCTCTGGCTCTGATGGGGAACTTCCATTATGTTTCTGATCAATTGCTTGCACCAATCGATTAATTTACACAGACCAACCCAACCCTGTACAAATTAATATATCGTCCACCCATTTAGGCCGAATCGTACGCGGTCCGAAACGTCCAGACTCTGACGCGATAAGCCGAAACTGGGTCGAAAAAGGGGTGTGTTGAAAAAGCCATTTACCACTGTTGACTGCGCATGGCAGGCATTACAAATTATTGTTTTTTTTATGAACAAAACGAACACACCTTTCAAAAATATTTATACTGAGATGGTAGCGGGGCTAGTGCCGGGACGCAGACGATTTTAATAAATGAATGTCCGTCATGGAGACTACTGCGACGGCAGTGTGGTTGGGCTGGGTTGATTTTACACAGATGACAGTAGTAATTGACCGCCGGACATGAAGACCGACCGTAACTGATTCGGCCGGACAGTATGGCGAATTCGGCCGGACATTGTCCGTGTCCGGACGCTTATTTGCTGCGCTGCCACAAATTTGAATATATTAGAACTCCAATTTTGATTACCTTCTCATATGCAGAATGTGCCAGTGAAATGAAATCTGCATTGACAGTGTTGGAAACAACTGTTGATAGATTATTTTTCACGAGCAAACTCTTATATGAAAACGGATTTATGTTGCATTGTTTTGAGTTGACAGGCAAGCCTTAAACTATATTGTGAACATCAGGGAAACTTGACAGAAACACTACGAAACTTGGAAACACTACTTAAAACACCACATAATTTGGGCACAGCATTTATCATCACTATCTGAGGAATTTAAAGGCCTGATTTTAGTGAATCATTATTTTCATCAACACCGTATTCCAGGATTCCTACATCCACATCCTCCCTCCCTCCTCACCCCCCCCCCCCCCCAAAAAAAAAATCAAGGAATTTTAAGTTGCTTTCTGGAGAGTTTTCAAGCACTTGTAACCCTTTACCCAACAAAGATGATATCAGAATTTATTATTTTAAATAACATTTCAAATTTTTCCAAACATTTCAACAAAACCATATGTGACCCCTCATTGCAACGAACTCGCGGAGCTTGTGCCAATGAGGGTCGCATGATATAGTTTTGTTGAAAGTTTTTGAAAAGTATTATTCTTTCAACTGCTGAATTTGCATATGTGGCAGATTCGTTGGGTCAAGAGTTAAGGGCCTTCCAATTTTTTTATAACCTCTGCAGAAAACACTTGGCGATAACTTTGAGTTACTCGGATGAGCCTCCAAAGCACCGATTCCTATTAGCGGGGGAGGAATTCGCTAGAATTGTGCACTTGGTGATACCTTCCTGAAATTTGGCATGATGTAAGGGTAGGCATCAGAGATTTCAAAATCGATCGGCTACAAGTTGGCACCATCCTCTAGCCACCACTAGCAGCGAAATCCAAAATGGCCGCCAAGCGGATCGAAAAAAAGCTATTTTCGCCGATCGCACAACTGAAGCTCCAAACCTAACACCATACATGTGCTGTAATTGATGTGAATGATGGAGTGAAGCCCTTGGAACAAGTTGGGGGGAAGATTAATGGATAATGGGATCAGAATTTCCGTCGATGTGTGCGTCTGTGTGTCTGACTGTCAGTATGATCGTCCGTCCGTAGATAAATTAGTGTTGAATGTTTCTCGGGAATGCAATGGTCAAATGAACATGGTATGAGAGATTCCTGTCAACACATGAACAAGGGTACTCGATAGTATGCAGCAGTGGGGATACTTGGACATTTGATAATCCAATTAAAGTGACAGTCTATTCTCAACTTCCGGCATTTTCGATAGATTTATTTTCTAAGAAAATAAAACTATCAAATTTCTAGAGGAGTTCTGGTTCAATCTCAACACCATAGCGACACGTCTGCCAGCAAGGGCAGTGCTGGAATGAACTCGGGATGCATTAGTTCCCGTTGTTAATTATACAATGTTATCTTGCCAGTATAGAACATTGGCAAAATGGGACTAGAAGGGGTGAGTGTATGTTTGCAGTCATTCGAGGTACAGGAATATTTTTTGACTACAAGTAGTATTCTTCATTTTCGGCCAGTTAAGATGTGGTGTGTTCCAAGTCAGGATTAATGTTGCCGACACTTAATGCCCATCCCTCATGGTATGCTACTTTACCAGGGATATAGAGATATAGCCACCACTGGGAGCCAAAACATGACCTTTGATGTCGATGAGTGGTCGAAATGTTTTAGCGAATAACTTATCGAAATATGATCCGGTATGGCAATTTGATACCTTACGTTAGATTTATTAGATCAACTCAGGTATGGATTCATTGAGACATGAGTGCGCTACAAGATGAAGGATTTCCAAGTTGATTTGCTATGGAGTAGGAACTGACTAGTCACATGTGGCCTATGGCCAGAGAAAGACAAGGATACCATAGATGAACACACGGGTGAACGAAGGTATCAACTGTTGTACAGAGGCAAAATAGTTGGGGATATTGTATCATGCTATGCATGAATTAACACCGTCTTGTGCAGTAAATAACAGACTATTTTCCGAAATCTAAAACTGTATTCCTATACCCCGGACAATGTAGCAAGCCACATGGGATGAACATTTGTTAGCAAAATCAACTCAACTAGAAACATGACATGTGTTAACTGGCCGAAAATGGAAAAAAAAATACCAGAATAGGAGATGACTGGTCCTAACATGACAGTATACTACTCAATATTGTTACAACAGCCACCTTCACACTTACACAAAGGTGTGCACCTTAATCCAGCTTTCAAGCATTTGCAATTGCCCTTGCAGGCCTTGGCACAACTACAGTGGAGCATCAGTGCACATGCAGCACTTGCGTCTCCTAGGTGAGTCCAAAATGGGACCAGAATATTGAGACGTGGATTCCACTCCCATCCGTACTGTGATGGGTCTGGCACACATAAGTGTTTCTGCAGAGCACGATGCCAAATGAAAGATGACACAAGAATTACCCTTTTTACATGTTGATACAGAGCTGCTTTGGTGGGCGGGATGTTTTCCATAGACTTAAGGCCATGTGTGAACATATGCCGTCTCGCATCATTGACACGTGTACTGACACAACTGTTACTGTACATCTGTATGGTGAGTTTTTCGATATGCTGCATATGAGGGGAATCCTCTGAAAAGACTTGCGGATTCTCAGTCAATTCTATCATCATTTCAGTTGATGCGGGAAAATTCATCCATGCATTCCATCCTGTCTTCTTCCCAATGCCGAGCATGCTGGATGTTACATCACAACCTGTGAAGGCGTGGAAGAAAGTCAGGGCCTTACAGTAATCAGGTCCAAGTTGTGAAGCTATCTCATGAATTGGCATATCTTTATATGCCTTTCCAATTCCAAACCCAATCCACAGCTCACTGAGTCCAAGGTCACGGAATGTTGCGAAATGGTGCAAAGACAGAATGACGACATCAGAATCAACCGTGCGAAGAAAAGCTATTTTGTGACCTTGTGAGACTGCATGGTTGAGATGAAGCATCATGCGCGTGTCTGCTTCCTCGTGGTTCGATGGAGATATGTCACATAAGCTAACATCCTTATTGCATAGTACATATTCTCCTGATGTCGTTAACAACTGGTACTCGGATGTTGATGTTAATTTCAGCAGTTCAGCAGACAGGAACTTGAAAAATTCGTCTTTATTCTCACTAACTTTCAAGAATGCCTGCCAATTCTTCCCTTTAGGTAAAGGGACGTTCTCGGACACCCGTATCAACCTAACTGCTGTCTCACCGAGGCGTTTTGCTCGCGTCTGATTCTTCAAACTGCCTTCGGGGTAACAGTCATAGATCGCATCAACCCTTGTGGTGTTCGTGTTAATCAGAGATTCGATGTATGGCAATAATTGCAATCGAGCATATTCTCCAAACAGATCCGCTTTCTGTGGTTTGATTACATGGACTACAGCAGGCATATCCAAGATGACAACTGAAGCTTGTCTAGCTGCTGAATTCTTCCCTTGTGCAGGAATAGCTGGTAAACAATTGAGAATTTGAGATTTTGTCCCACTCCGTAGCTTACCTCTATCGGATAATGCTGGCGGATCACGTGCATTCTCGTGCATGAAAAACTCATCCATGTTTGAATCAGGCCGGGCTTGCAGTGAAACGAACATCTGGGTAACTATTGCGGCAGTTGCTTTACTTGACATGAGTTTGTCTCGGCCTTTGTCCAGGTTGGCTGGGGGTGGGTTAAGGAAGGTATATATATTTGCCTTGGGAATAACATCATTCAGGGGTACGGTGCATTCCACAAGCCTTTCCTTCAAGAAAGTGGAATATAAATGCTTGCCCCTTTCGGGTAATGACCGTAAACTCTTACTAACTTCGGGGTCCATATATTCACCAGTATCTAATGTCACCAGCTGACCACTAGTTTCATCATAAGGGTTGATAATGAGTCCCTGATTCACCAGATCGAGGAGAGATTTCAATTGATTCAGAAATTTTTTCTGCTCTGATACCGAACTTTCCGGGTGTTCCGTGTTATCTGATGATGTTGTGTGGAAACTTGCATATTCATACTCATCTATAACACGCAGAACTTCTGACCTTGAAAGCTCAATAACGACTTTCTCTTCAGCCTGGCCATAGAGACCTTTTGGACCACTGTCTTCTTTGAGTAGTTGGATACTATGTTCTTGGCTCTGATCTAAACCCATCATACTGAACTTCCTCTCACTACGCTGGACCACAAAATGGCCTTCCATGAATTTGTTGTGGATTGAAGGATGCCGCCTGGGTAGCTGAGACATGTCTCTCAGAAATACGGGGACCCACCGACAATAATTTGTATGTCCTAGGGCAAAAAAGTAACTGCACAACTCATCGATAGAACACAGTGTACCAGGCCAGTTACCGATTCGTTGGTTCCGAACGAATTGACAGCTTGTCAAGAGAAAGTTCCGAACGATTTCACCCCAATAGCGCGCAGTTGGAGATTGTGAAAGAATCCTCTGTTCCCACATTTCAAATGACTCATGGGGCCCAGTCTGCTGACAGTAAATCTCATAAGCATTCTTTCTGAGGATCTCAAGCCAAGCTAGAGTGAGAAGATATGCCTGTCGCGTCCTCTTGACATGTTTCCCACCAAGTAGGGATGATGCTACACCGGGTGTGAATATCTTTGCGAGGTGAAACATTCGCTCCCAACCAGAACCACCCATAAGCTTACCACCAGCTTCTTGGGTGCACATTTCAAGATGCAGGAATCCAATCATACACACCATTCGATCCTCACCTATCTCCTCTGGGAACAGCCATTGACATTTTTTCTGCCTGGCATACAACGGACAGTCACCTTCAATGACAGGTATCTGGCCGGGGTTTACGAAAGCAGTAGCTTCCCTGACCACATACATAGCATGCTTCTGCATACTGAGTGAGTCCGCTTTCTGCTCACTGAAAACAGGGAATACCCCAATAACTGCACGAGGTTTGACATTGTCTTGATCTTCATGTTTTGAAAAGAAGCCTGAAAAGGTCACAGGGACTTCATCAAGCTGCCAGCTGCCATCAACCTTCCCTTTATTGCTGATCTGTGACACATGAGACAACCAGTCATTCTCTCCCACGTTCAAATCTGCATATTCATTGGGCCGTACATTACATTCATCTGGAGATTCAAGCCTGATGTCCCCACCAAAGTCTTCAACGAAAGGAACAAATGCATAGTCGTCTGGGAGTTCAATTTGTGTGTCTTCTGGAACATCTAAACTCAGTGGTGGGGGATCAGTACCCACATTGTCCCTGCTCAGTTGACCAATGAGTGTGATGGACGTACCATGCATATCAGATCTACCAGATACATCAATGTTATCAGTGGTTCCTATCGAGAAAACATTACGTTTGCAGTTAGCTGGGACTACAACACCTTCGTTCTTGAACCGCAGTGAAACAGCTCTCGCGAAACTCCTGCGAACATCCATTACGCGATCATAAGAGACAGAGAGTCCCATTTGATGAAAATCTCTGATAAGATTTTTCATACGATCATGGGCATGCAACTTCAAACCCACATAAAGAGGCATTGGAGTTTCTCTGTCACGTCTCTGGTGAACATTTTGTGCATGTTCGGAGCGTTTCGCTGAATTGCTGATCAACATCTGTGAAATAGTACAAGCCACTCGAGTCTTGGCATTAACAGTCTCATCATCGCCTAAGTTCTGTATACTACATGTGCCCTCAAGTAGAACTCTAAGAAGAGTCAGGAGTGAGTTGGGTACAGGCTCGCTCAAGCAATAAGATGAAAATGATCCCGTGAAAGGAGCTTGAGATATGAGTATGTGTTTACGCAGAAGAAGACCCACATCAACTATCTTTTTTGCCTCTTCCTCAGACACTATACGAGTTAAAGATTCGGACAACAAGGAGCCAACTCGAAACCTACTTGAAATAAACACATCTCTACCCTGTGTGAAGGCGTCCCAGCCATCGCCCAATTTCTGCAACAAATGTTCTTTGAATCGAGTGGAATGTATTTCTTCACTAAGCCAATCAGAACCGACTTGCTTCAACCTCCGACTGTACAGATTCTTGAGATCGACAAGCTTCATCGCGGAATCGTTGTGTTCAACAAATGTTATGAGCTCTGCCATAACGAGAGGGTCATAGGGCAGGCCTGACGCGGAATGTTCGGCATTCTTCGACTTTTTAGATTTAGCCGCTCGTGCTTCATTGGCAAGCTTACAATAACAGGTTTTGTGATAGTAAAGATCACTAGCAGCGGAATCAAATGCTGCATTGACCCGAGAAAAAACAACCCAGTTCTCGGCTTCCTTTGCCATAATTTTGAGTTTATTGTTATCAGACATTGATCTGCAAATAGGCTCACTGCTGTCACCTTCGCGTTTGTGACAATAAACACACTGGGGCAGTTTCCTGTCACAGCCAGATTCAAAACTTGTCCGTGTTCTTTTAGGACTCAGCGTGGAGCAGGATGCCACTGCCTCATTTCGCTCTCGCTTGTGTAGCACGCGCTGTACGATGTGAGTCCGAATACTGTCACGGCATGTCTTATGATATATTGCCTTATTCGTCAACAGTGACATCGACATACACTCATCACTCTCTCTCATCAAACAATCAATGGTCAAATTATATGGAAGCTCAACGCCATTATCTAGGAAGCGCGTTATGTCTTCCTCAATAGCTTTATAGGCGTCATGAAAACGAGATTCTCTATACGGACGCATCAATTTCTTGGAACTGTCTTGCTGGCAAAAGCAACAACGTTCCCAGTCAGTACTAGTCCGTACACGAAGAGGATTCTCACTCATTCTGTGAATGATTTTTGTGAACAATCGCGTTCTCGAATTAATTTCGACAGACAAATCAGAATTGCTTGCGGAATTACGCCAAACAAGAGATTGTATGGCAAAGAGACTGCTTCATAAAGAGCGTTGTTTCTCCGGGATCAGCGTCATTCAGGTTTGCCTGAATGACGCTGATCCCGGAGAAACAACGCTCTTTTCAAGTTCCAAGAAATTGATGCGTCCGTATAGAGAATCTCGTTTTATTCTACATCATCTCCCACGTCTGTTTCCAACACGTGCGTGGATCAGAGTTCACTTTCGCGCCCTTACAATCGGATGTATAGTCGGTAGACCGTCGAAAAGGAGGTTCCCTTCAGCCGCTGGCGGCCATTTTGGATTGTGCCGCTACTGGTCGCCACCGGTCGGTGTCAACTTGTAGCCGATCGTTTTTGAGAACCTCATAGCCTACACTAACAGTGTGCCAAATTTCAAGAAGGTATCACCAAGTGCACAATTCACCTGTATGTGACGAATTCCTCCCCCGCTATATTGAGGTATTTGTTCATGCCAAGTATGGAGATTGTCGGTTAAAACATGACAGAAAACCACCAGGCAACTAGACTGAAGCATGTCCCTGCACAGCACAGGGACAGAGGAGGTTGAAAAGCAGTGATTTGTTACTTATGCATGTTCTGCCATGTACTTTAATTTATATATGTATTGTGGGAGGAATTAGCTGAACAAATCATGTACCCACCATTCAAAATTTCCTAATAATTTACTCACTTCAACAACCTGACAGGGGTAAAATATATCCCCCCCCCCCCCACTAGGGTCCTGCAAATATTGAAGATTCGATTCGCTATCGATATGTCTGCTTCCAAGATCGATCCCAAATCTGTCTCACGATTAGATTTTTTTCAAATCTCTCTTAATTCAATTTGTTACATTTCTAACAAAAATTGGATAAAATTGTCATTTGACAATTCATTCATGTAGGCTCAATACAATTTCATATTTGAGTAACTGACAATGTTTTATTGTTAGGTAAAGACTGAATTTTGCCCAGAACATTATCCACAGTTTTAGTTTTTTAGAATGTGAATAGTAACAGGTTAAGCCTTCAAAAACAAAAACTATGCATAATAGGGCTAGCTGTTTCCGACACGGAGCTACAGAGAATATTTATTGGTGTTCACTCAGTCTTGAGAGGGTTATCAGTGTTCCGTAACTTCCATTTGATGCAATATGGAATAACCTGTCTTAAGATTCGATTTGATATCGATATTAGACACGATCCGATTCGAGAAAAAAAATTGGTGATTCGCAGTTCCCTCTGTCCCACCTCAACTTTTAGTTGCAGGGGCCATACAATTAGTTTAGAGACTTCAGAGAGCAGTGAAAATGTCCATAGGGCTATAACTTTTTGGAAGGGTTAATCCATTTGTCCTCAAAATCATAGGTGCACAGGTTCCTATTGTGGTTATTATTCATGTCAAGTTTGAAAAAGATAGGTTGAAAGACAACTGAGAAAACTTCCTGATAAAAAAGGTTTAGAAACAGACAGACCAATCTTATAATACTTCTGGTTTTTCAAGGGGATTATAAAAATCAGTGACTTTCAAAGCAAATTTCCCATCATTTTCCAGGACCTTCACCAAACTTAAGGGAGCTATAAAAGTAATGAAATTTTATTTTGAAATTCTCACCTCTGATATTCCTTCAATTCAGATTAAATATACACAAATTATACATCAAAATGAAGGTTCTGATGTATAGAACACGAATCAACTCTGAGTTGACAGCAGGCACCACTGGCTCCTGGAAGTCTGCTATCGTATTCGGACCAGAACTGATAATAAAATGATATTTCACAAGAACTCAAGGCCGAATGTGCTTCAGATATTCAATAACAAAGCTAGGCATTCAAAACACTTTCATGTGCAGCAATAGGACTGCATTTTGGAAAAGGACAACACTGTCTGCATTTTTTATTGAAGATGGTTTCCATGCTCGACAGACATGCGCTAATCACTCGATACCACGAATTTCCATCGAAAAACAAAATCCTAATTCTAAGAAATTTCAACAGGTATGATACCTTGCATTGAATATGGCAACTGTGCAGTCTCTAGCTAACAACATTATACTATATTAAGGCGATCTTTCTCATGATTTGCTTTTAGACGGCAGGGTTCCCACTCTTTTGAGAAAATCAAATTTAAGCACTTTTCAAGGGTTAAAATTGGATTTTTAAGCACTATTTCCCAGCCGTAAACATTGATTAATAATAACTTAAATTCAGTACCAAACAGTGTTCAAAGCTAAGAAATGATGAGATATTTGTTTCAATACATGTACATATTATAGGCAAGTCAAACAGTTATGCTTACCTCTGAAGTCACCGTTTGAAAATCCAAAGTAATCTGCTACACCAAATACTGTTAAAAATCTCGATCTTGTTTCACCACATGTGAATTTTTTTGCAATTTGACTGTCCAAAAACATTCGCGTAAATAAAGACGTTATGTCACAGTTACTATTGAAAGAGCAATGTGTGGTTGAACAGTGCATAACCCACAGTACTTCGGCACTCAAGACACTGGTATCTGTAGAAAAGTGACTCGAAATTAATCGTTGAGAATTGACAGTCGAGTTTGTAACAGACTCAGTTGAAGTTGATGACGCTGAAATTTCTTCCGTCAAATTATTATTAACTGGGGATAATTTCGCTAATTTCGATGTTTCCGAATCGGTTTTCACAAAAAGGTCCATTTTGGGACCACTAAAATCCTTCGAAACTTTGATATGTCGGTCGCTTCGTTAGTGGGATTTTACTGCACTTTCTCCCATAGAACCAATGTCAAAGTCCTTTCTGCATACCGAACACGATGCTTTATTCTTGTTTTCTTTCACTTCAGTTATCCAAGTATACTTTTTTACCCACATAGGGTTATTTATAAACACATTTTCCAGTGGGCATTTTACTTTCCAAAAACACACACAGTGCTAAAATGACGTCACCTCCTGCGAGATTGCGCAATCGCGAACATTTTCAAGCGTCTCACTTTTCAAGACAAGATAAGAACTGTTGCAGGCACAAATTGTCACACGCGTATTTAACTTCGTAATCCAACCGCAAATTGCTCTTTTTTTTATTTTCAAAATTTGTTACTTAATATTAACTCGTTTAGTTGCAAATTAGATTTTGAATTGGCTTTAACAATGGAATTCAAGGACTTTTCAAGGATGTTGGCTTCGAATTAAGCACTTTTCAAGGATAGAAGTGAATTTAAGCACTTTTCAAGGAGGGGGCCCAAATTCAAGCACTTTTCATTTTGCATACGAACCCTGGACGACATCGACCGGAAATCGAAAGTAAATTCATATGTAAACAAAAGCAAAGGTTTTGGAATTTACCCCCATGTAGCTCTGTCGCCGTGTTTTGAAGAATTTTGATACCTAGCTTTGTTCTTGGATATGTAAAGCACATTTGGCCACAAGTTGTCCTAGTGAAATATCAGTTCTGGTACGGAATACGGTAGCAGACTTCCAGGAACCAGTGATGCCTACAGTCGACTCTTTGAGTTGATTACAAATGTGTTTCATGTTCTATACATCCCAACCTTCATTTTGATGTACATTTTGTGTATATTTAATTTGAATTGAAGGAATATCAGAGGTGAGAATTTTCAAAATAAACAAAATTCGATTACTTATATAGCCCCTTAAGACATTTATTTTGTTTATGTACTAGTAGACAAAACTCTAATTTCAGTGGTGAGTGGGCAATTGTTACTGCCAACAGTCATTTCAACAACTATGTTTAAATCCACACGAGTCAAGTTTTACCAATCATAACTCACACTGGCAAGATTGATTGCCGAATGTTTTAACATGGAACATGGGGGAAAATCCATCAAGATATCCGGCAATTTTTTAGCCTCAAAAGCCAGAAAATTTGCATTCCTGATAACTGTGCTGCCCACTTGAAAGGATCTCAACCTCAGGCATTGGTTGCCGAGTGCAAATGTTATCTTGACATTGGAAGTGGGGCAGGTCCCATTTCACTACAGCTTAAATCTGGTTGAGAAGTAAGTTTTCAAAGGTGTTTTGTAACATGGATATTTTTTTTTAAAGATGCTATGCTACAAGCATGGGAAGCTTTATTTTTTTCAAGATTGTTGTTTTGTCACAATTTATTGGAATGTTCTTTGACAGAAAAGGGATGGGCAGAGGTGCTGTGATCCAATTTTGAAGAAAAATAAACCATACAGTTTAGTGTAAAATAATGAAGCACGCATATGCACTAAAACGGTGCAAACATTATACTGAACTGTTGATATTTCTGGTGATATATAAAGTCGGTTTCAAACTAGTCAATGTGGCATTGCTCACAGCCAAGTATTTATGGTCTATGATGTAGGATGTTAACTACTAACCTTTCGTGTTCAGACACACACACACACACACACACACACACACACACACACACACACAAGGAGAGGGTGAGGAATGAAGTTGGTTGTGGGCAAATGATTACAACCCACATTCCTCTGATTTTGTGTGGGCAATGGGGATCACCTGCCTGGAAAACATGTGTCTGGTACAGTCTCCTGCAAATCAAAGTAAAGGAAACAATGCAGAAATAAATTACCTTTATCTACAAGTTCCCGTTCCAGCAGGACCAATAGAGCTGCCTGACCAGTTTTTCTTACCTGGAAACAAATTTTGAAAAACTGGATATAAACGAATCAGATAAAAATGGATCAACAGAAAGTGTGTTAACCCTTCACCTAACATGAACAAGCCAAGACCAATACCGGGTCTGGACCTGCGTCGCTGCATGCAATTGAATCGGCAAACAGGAAGTGGCTGCACAGCAGATCTGAAAATTGCATACACGATACAACTGATCATTATCAGGCTCCAGATGAAATATAAAATCAATCCCTTGCATAGAAGCCGAGAAAAGTTTGACGAAAAATTTCAATGTTCAGTGGGTACAGTAAAACTTCAAAGTATCGGCAAACAGGAAGTGGCTGCACGGCAGATCTGAAAATTGCTTACACGATACAGCTCAACATTATGAAGCAGCAGACCAAATATAAAATCATTCCCTTTATAGAAGCCAAGAAAACTTTGACGGAAAAAAGTGTTTCGGACGGACTGACGGACGGAGTCGAGCAGTTACTAGACCTGCTCTGCCGCTGCAGGTAAAAATATAGCTTATGAACCTTCACTGTAATGATCTCAACCAGCCAATTCCAATGAGGGTCATAAGGCCACACAAAGTCGATCTTCTGTTTCTCAGGCTATTATTTGTGAAATTGCATGTGGGCGAGCGGTTTTTTATTTTATTTTTTATTTCAGTAATTACTTCTTTGCCATCAAAAATTCATGTTCTTGGTTCAAATTTTAGGCCTCATTATCTACTGAATAGCATGGGGTGGTGGTGTATTTCATCCCTTGAGAGCAAGAAGGCTTTGCAATGCTAAAGCACTGCAAAGCCTTCTTGCACTCAAGGGACAAATTCATCAATTTTTTTAACTTGGGTAAAATATCAGACATAAACCATTTAATTAATTTTTTTTAATTTAAATTGGTTATAAAAAGAGAGCATGCAGCAGCCAAAAGGACCATGCGGGAGGGCCTGAGAAACATATTTTTTATTTTTTTAGGCCTAAGCTATGTTTTTGAGGCAAAAAATTATGAAAATTTGAATGGCAATTTTTGTGAATAGCAACGGTCGGTTTTGACCGTTGGGTAAAGGGTTCACAGATCATGGCAATGCCACTATGTCACTCCTGTTTTGCATGATTTTTCCAAGATTTCAGGACCAATCTGGAAATAAAAGTGGAATTTTGGGGGCAGGAATATCCACGACTTTTCCATGATCCAGATTCATGAAAAATTTAGTTTTTCTTTCTACCAAAGAATTGTAAGAATCACTATAATAACATGACTGAATCCAAGATAAGGTGCAACGCCACCAGTAACCCCTGCCAAGGGTTTCTAAGTCGAAGGGTTTTTAAGTTGAAAAAAGTGGGAAAAGACCCATAACTCTAAAAAAGAATGGACAAATCCTGTTTGTTACTTGTGAATATCCTTTCCCCCGTGGTGGTCTATCAGCATACCAAAGATCATTTAAATCCAACAACCACGGACTGAGATATGAAGGTCCAAAGTTGTTATGGATGGATGGACAAACAGACTGATGGATGGACTAAGAACAGACCATATTTCTATATCACCTGCAAACTTTGTTTTGGCAGGGGAAAATGGAAAGATTTACAGTATTCTAGTTCTTTGTCCTGAATTGAACTTTGCAATGTGCTATGGCCATGTTTTTGAGATATTGGGTCACATTTAATAGGAAATTTCGACAACGGTTCCAGACTAGAAGCAGAAATACCCCCACTCGTCATGAAAAAATATTTTTCAATTTCCATAATCAGGGTTCAAACAGAATAAAAAATTTTAAATTCAAGGACTTTTTCAAGGCCTTTGCAGGGCCAGATGTATAAAATTTAAGACCATTCTTCAACTAAATAAACCCACCTGATTTTGTATAAATCTTCAGAAAAAAACAATTTGCATACAGACAATGAACGGTTTCTGGACTGTTGTTCGTAATATCTTGTTTTAATCATTATGCAATACATACAATAATGATAGAAATTTTCTCTGAGTGCAACAAGGCTTCAGCATTGCAGATGGTGCCTTGTTGCACTCAAGGGACATCAAATAGTTATAAATTTCTTTATTACTCTCAACACAGGTGTTTTCAGCTGTTTTTGGTTTCGTAAAACTCTGATTGCATCGGCAGTTGATTATCAGTGGTGGTAGAGGCATAAAGAGAACAGCAATGGTTGGGTCAGTGTGTATGAACTTAATTTGTGGAATTTACTTCAAAACAATCACTTTGCAGACACTTTTAGTGAATAAAACAGATATGTTGCCCACATAAGAGGTGCCCACTCTGCAGATACAGTAGAATTTAATGTCTTTATAAGGCAGTTTGGCCATTTTCAAGGGCTTTTGAAGACAAAAATATTTAGGGCCGTTTTCTGGACATGGTAGAAAATTCAAGGACTTTTCAAGCCTGTCTGACCCCGGATAACTTTTCCAGGCTTCCTGGGCCTGTAGGAACCTTAACTAGGGTATGAACTCAATATTAATGTTCTGTATTCTTTTTTTCCCAAGGACAAGGCAGTTGTTTTGTGGGAAGAGGACAAGTTTGGAGTCATCCTTCCCACAGGGGGAGTAGAGGTGAAATAAGAAAACATGCCAGCTCTGGGTCAATCACGTACACCTTGTTTTATGCCCAGATTAACACTCAAGGTACCTACAAACAAGATTTGAAATTTCAAGAGATTCTCGATATATTTCAGTATATTACAGGGCTTTACGTTTGTGTTCCAAATAATGGTAGAGTGTTGGAATAGTATGGGGGTGGACATTTTTGCCACCATCAATAATTAAGTGTAGAACATTGTATTACAAGGTGTGATATTTATGAATAACCACCCATGAAATCAGCCCTACACTGAATATATTATGTTGGATGTTCAGAAAACTTCAGTTGGATGGACCCACTGAACCCATCAAGGGGCATAACTGAAAAAAAAAAAAATACATTTTTTGCCGACTGCTGTCTGGCAGGGAGAAAAAATAATGGCCCAAATAAGGATCACAGGGGGGTGAAAATAGTATGGGCATGATTATTTGGAACAGTCAAGTTCAATGACCAAATTCAAGGTCTTTCACAGCCCTGCCTTCACTAATCCTAACTAGACCCTCCAGTCATTACTCCCTCCGAGGGAAGTGGGAGTAGCGACCGGAGACTCCTAGTTAGGACTAAGCCATCACAAACTCTCGCATATAAAACTATTATTACATGCTTCATCAGCATTTTTATTTTGTGAATATTCAAAGCTTTTTAAGGCCCTTTTAAGGCCTCCCGACACATTTTAAATTTCAAGGCCTTAAATGAACCTTAGCTGAATTCAAGGGCGCTCCTTGAATCCAAAGACACTATGGGAACCCTGATCCTGAAGTCATTTTTCTTAAAAAAAACAATTTATTACCTGAGGGTTTGCATTGTTAAGATACCGTACAATAATAGGCAACATATAATCAGGCACTGATGACTTAAATATATGGCTATTTTCATTACAGTATTCTGCAAGATGAGGAATTAGTTCCATCAGCTCAATACGAACAGTTGGTTCTGAAAAAAAAAAAATAAACTACAGTTAGAGCTGGGCGCATTTTTATTTTTCCGATACGGTTTCGACTAAGTTCTATGTGTTAAGAACAGATAGCAAAGAACACTGCAGACTCAACTTGGATCTGCCAGTTTGTACGACACCACTCGACAAAAAAGCTCAAAGTATCTTTTTTTGAAATCATGTTCTATTTTGTAGGAGAGAAATTTTCTCTGATGTATAATCGTTAAGATACATTTCTTGTTGTATATAGGGCTGCATGGTACTCTCCCCTGCCAAATAAAAAGTGACATCACTATTAATTTTTGAAGAAAGAGGACAGCATCATAATTATTAGGCACCATCATGATTATTAAAATGAATTACTGTCATTAGAATATCTGATTAGCAAGTCAGCGAAAAAACAACACCACCTGAAAACAGCAATTGTTTGAAAATATAAAATTTCATCGATATATACACCGTCCAGACTTGTCAAAATTTGAAATTTGCATACCTGTGAAAAGGTCCTGCAAAAATATTGTACCTAATCTCCCATTATTGTGTACCCCATCCCCTTGAGTTCCTTTGATCCATGTCAAATTTACAGGAGAAAAACACAGGTATTGTCAAGCGACATTTGTGGGAATTTCATGCAATGGTAACCATCACTCCTGTAATTTTGGTAGGCCCGTCATCACTATTATTTGGCACCATCCCTTTTATTAACCAAAACACAAAATGTGCAGCATCACTATTATTTGGCAGTGGAGAGTAGGGCTGGGCGGTTTTGAAATTTGCATTTCGGTTCGGTTTTGTACAAAAACTTGGTTTTCGGTTCGGTTTTCGGTTTTTCAAAATATATTGTAGAAATCCTCATTTCAGAGGGTAATGTACACATAAAATCTGTCTGTATTTGTCATCCAAGTCATGAGGCTCATATAGCGTGTTGAGTCATTCGGGTTAATCAGTGTTCACCACTCTTCTCAGCTAATGGACATCTTGTGTTGGACTACTGTAGTGGGCAACAGTGGTGGAGCCATGGGGTATCTGGGGAGACCAGCACCCCCCCTCCCCTCCCCCACTCAAAATCCCACTTGCTTCTCCCATCCCCAAATTTGAAAAGATTCTTTTTGATTCCCTGCCCTCAGTCCTGAGATTCCCCCCCCCCCCCTCCCCCACCAAAAAAAAAAAATCTTCACCAGCATGGTCCACAGGATTTCAAACCATGGCTCCACAACTGGTGGGAGCTGCCTTGTTCTGTCAGTGAGATTTGGGGCCTTGTCAAGACAAGATGCAGAAATTCACAAGAAAAGCTACATTTCAGCAAAACTCAACATTTCCTTATTTTTTATGGAGTCGCTAAGCTCTCACCCTGGTTTTGGTGGCTAATGTGCAGTTGTTGTGCTTATTTCGGTAATTATCACATCGCTTGAAAATAGATGTGCCCCGTGCTTGATGGTTCCTGCTTCAAATGACAGTGGAATAAGAGGATCACAAATCATATTTCTTCTGATTTTGATAACTATTGTTGAAGTTGAATCACTTTTATTGGTAACTCACTCAAATGCTTTCACAATATCTCTCTTAATTTCGACTGTAGAGGTTCGTTTTTTACTTTGATTCTGCCCAAACATAGAAATTGGGCGAAATGAGCGGTGCCAAGGCGAGGATATTACCAACTTTACTTTGCCCTCTTGGCTGATCCCTTCGTTGATTTTATCTCAGTCAAGACAGGCGATTGATGTTTTTGAAGGGAGACTGCTGCACAATGGGATTTGAAATAAAGTTTGCAATATTGCATCTTGGGATTTGTTGTGTTTACAAAATACACATGGTCATGACACGTGTTGATTATAACATCTTCGTATTGGGAATGCAGCATGTGTACCTGACAGACCTGCAGTACTGCGCGATTCCTTAAAGTAAGTTCAAATATTATACAAACAATTCCCAAATAAGTTTTAAAAAAACTTTCAATAGTTACCTGCCATCCATTTAACAGGATGTGTTCTATTTTAATTTAACCATTTTATTGTTGACAAAAAACAACTGCTAATGCGCTGTGTTATCTCTGAGCATGTGACTTCAGAGAACGTGCCAGTGGTCGGTTAATTAACATAATTTACTTGTCATTTTTCCCATGTGAACTTTGAGGTTTTAAAACTCAAATTTTATGTTTACCTCCAAGCTAATTTACAACGTGCCGTACGCAGATGATTTTGGGTCAAAGGTAATTTATAATGCTTTTACACCATATATTGTCAGGTAACTTGCAATACCTCTTTGGTAGAATGTGCCCGGTTCATTAAATTTACTTTACGATTCTTGAATTGCATGTGTGGATTTTTACGGAAGACTTTTTAATTTTTCATATTCCATCTGCTGGTGGTTCTGTAGATATTAAGATACAAGAAATTTACTACCACTATTTGTGGGGGGAGGGGGGATTTGTTGTCGGTCCTCTCGAAGTAAGCATAAATGGCACAGCATTTACCTTTGCCCGACATTTAAGCCTTTGGCGTGTGGATGAGAGGTCAACCAATTCTGGGAAATTTGTTGAAACCGAAAGTCGCGTTTTTTTGTTAAGGCGGCGGTTCGGTTTAAAAAAAAAAAAACGAACCGAACCAAACCGAAAAACCGATAAACCGCCCAGCCCTAGTGGAGAGTATATCAATAAACCGATACATACAGGTATTCAAACCAGTATCGACTGAATACCGGTGTAATTACATAAATAGTGGTTTATTGTCATTATTTACACACAATTTAATTTTCAACATATCTGGACTTTTAAGTGTAATCCCAAAAGAAAATTATCCCTTTACCCAAGGAATCGGCCATATCCGCCCACTTGATACACAAATTCAGCAGTTGAAATAATATTTTTCTAAAAAATTGAACGAAACCATATCATGTGACCCCTCATTCGAATGAGCTCATCGGGCTCTGTCCAATGTGGTGGTGGTGGGGGGGTTCACGTGAAAGGTTTGCTGTATTTTTGGAAAGATAAGACCATATATAAATTCCGGGACACCTCTCAACTTTTAAGCTTGATATATATTTGTATGCATGTAGCTGTTAGCAAACTGTAAAAACATTACATGTGGAAAGCAGAGTATCATTAAAATATTTAAGAGTGGTGTCTAACAAATTAAAAATAGTAGCGATAAGTTGCAAATCCCATGAAAACTGAAAAACATGTAAAGCACTGCGATCAACTATTACATGCGGTAGATCAAAGGGTTTAAATTTGATTCCATTAGTGGATCAATGCGTGTTTTGTTTCAACAGTTCTACTTCAGTATAATCCGAAGAATTGATATGGTTAACCGGATAAAAGATTTGAAAAAAACGTCAACAAGTTAACCGATCGTCATTCCACGGTTAAAACGTATAAAATCTGCCACTTCTCCTTTGTGATAGATTACACCTCAAAGCAGCACTGTATATATTGAGAAATAATCAACTTTGGCATTCAAGACTTCATTAATGATCCAGGCCTCGAAATAAGAGGCGAATGCTCGTACCGTTCGCCTATCGGTTACGCAGATTTGTTTTCAGGCGAACGCTCAAACGGTTAACAAAAAAACGTGTCGATGGCCGACAAAGTTTAGTTGTTACGGGATGAGAAAAGTTTTAAACGTTTTTCCTCCCACTGATTTAAAAGAAGCACTGCAGTGAACAAAACGAGAACAAAATGCTCATGTGGTTATCATACAGCATGTTTCAATCATTACTGTACCTGTGGGGGGTATAAATCTATAGTATTAGGGGTACTGAATATATGCAGTACAAACTTGCGGCGCCCTCTGGCACTCGAAACAATAAATTTGTTATTTATTTATTGGTGTTTAAGGTCACATATGGCTAATCATGACCGCGACAGTTTTACGGGTGGAGGAAGCTGGAGAACCCGGAGAGAACCACCGAGCAACGACGAGCAGCTGTCAGCTCTCCAACATCGTAACTCCGCACTGCAGCACAGGCAGGGTTAGATTGGTTGAAGACATGCGCACCATCGACGTGCAGTATGCCTCAGTACACAGCGTCATCGTGCCCCCATGTAGGCAATCGGGGTGAAGTGTCTTGCCCAAGGATACAACGCGGTTGCCGCAGGTGGGATTCGAACCAAGGACCTATCGGCTTGCAGCCTGCACCTCTACCAACTGAGCCACCGCGCCCCCAATTAATTTGTTTCGATTCTGAGAAAGACGATTGTCTGTTACAGATAAAGGGAGCCAACTGTTTTGTTAATACATTTACCGCACGTGAGGTATTAACTCTCGGACTGCGCGAAGCTGAAAATAAGTCTGATACAATAAAAAGGAGACATATATAAAATCAAATGAGCTGTTAATTATTTGCTTTCCGCCCCTTTTTACCCTACCAATCCATGAGAAAAATATTCGAACACATTATGAAAACGTCTTTTATTCACCAATGCTGACTTCTTATTTACGTGCTTATTCCATTTGAATAAACAGCCAGCATGGTTGTGAACATGGGTTTTTCCAAATGATTTCGAACATTGTGGCACAAATAAAGTTTTAGTTTGGAACTTTGGATTACATTCTCCGGATTCCGAAATGTAGGGGAAGGTAGATACGATTTACAATTTTTTCTTTTCCAATGTTAATCAGACTGCAAATGCAACTCCCATGCCCTAAAGTCCTATGTATTTGTAATACAGACGTCCATCGATGGTATTTGACCCCATCCCCACACAATTGCCCAATTCCCACTCCCAGTTCGAGACAAATGTGTTTGGGTTTCTGAAATAATAAGCCACACAGCAAAATAAACAATTCAAATTCTTTAATTTTTATTAGATACAAAAATCATATAAAGCAAAGAACAACAAATGTTAAGGAGTGCATAAGTGAATGTGCGTGTGTATGTGGGGGGGGGGGGGGGGGAGTGTGTATGTGCATGTTTTGTACTGCGCCTGCCTTGGGTCCCTTGTGTCTAGACAACAAACTAATTTGGGAGGAACTGTAGTTGGGTATGTCAGAAGCTTTGTCACTATTAATACTTTTAATGCAATGGTTAACCAACAGGTTTATGAAATGAAAGTGTCAATGACAATGCAGCTCAACTTGACAAACTTGAACTTGGTAAGTTATAAATGAAATGGCAAAACTGAAGATCATTGGTACCAATGTTATTTGATGAAATTTCAACATAACAGCATTGTGTGTGCACAACATCAGAGTAATCCATGCATTTTTAAATGTAAACTGTAAGACTGGCTAAAGGAAGAATGTTGATACACAAATGCAGTATGTTCAGAGGTTATTGTAAACGGCAACTTTTTTCACAGAAATGAATGCTTATCAACAGCTCTTATCTAAAGTTCTTGTCTAATGAGCACACCTAAAACAATCCTATGATACATGTGGCCTGTAGGCCATGTCAAAGAATGTTGATGCACAAATGCAATAAATTCAAAGCTTGTTGCTAACAGCAACAGTTTTTGATGGAAATGAAAAGAAAATCAATAGCTTCTATCTTTGTCACCCTGCATAAGCATATAAAGTTTTAAAACAACCTGATAATGTGCCCTCGGAGGCATACCAAAGGAAGATGTTAATGCACAAATGCACTAAGTAGAAGGTCATTGCTTTGTGGCAATGGTTTTTGGTTTTTTTCTTTTTTTTTATTTTATGGAAATTCATAAATACACCCAACAGAGAGTGCAAAAGGGATAAGTTGATGCACAAATGCATTAAGTTCAAAGGCTGGTGATAACGACAATAACTTTTTATGGAAATTAAAAAAACAGCTCACATCTAGAGGTCACCTCAAACACACAAACCAAGTCTCAAGTGATCCGATCATAAATGTGCCCTGAAGGGTGTGTTAAAGGGAAATATTGAGGTCTGACTAAACTAATTTCAAAGGTCAGGCCAACATTTTTTGACAGAAATGGAAGAAAATCGACAGATCCCATAAAGATGTCACCCCACACAAGCACACCAAGTTTGCAAGCGATCCAATCTTAAATGTGCCCTGCAGGGTGTGTGAAATGGAAATATTGATGCTTAACTGCACTAAGTTTTTACTAAGTTCATCAAAGGTCATTGCCAGTGGCAACATTTTTTTACGGAAAACGAAGAAAATCAATAGCTCCCATCTAGAGGTAACCCCAAACAAGCATACAAAGTTTCAAACCGATCAGATCATAAATGTGCCCTGTAGGGCATGCCAAAGGAATATACTGATGCCTGACTAAACTTAGGTCAAAGATTGTTGCCAGTGACAACATTTTTTGGAAGGAAATCGATAGCTCCAATCTAGAGGTCACCCCAAACAAGCATGCCAGGTTTCAAAGCAATCCGAACATAAATGTGCCCTGTAGGGTGTGCCAAAGGGAAGTATTGAGGTCTGACTAAACTTAGTTCTATGAACATTGGCCGCGGCATTTTTCGACAGAAATGGAAGAAAACCGATAGCTCCCATCTAGAGGTCTCCCCAAACAAGCATACCAGGTTTCAAAGCAATCTGGTCATAATGTGCCCTGTAGGGTGTGCCAAAGGGAAAATATTGAGGTCTGACCAAACTTAGTTCTATGAACGTTGGCCGCGGCAACATTTTTTGACGGAAATGGAAAATGAAAGTGTCAATGACACTATTGCTCAACTTGTCAAGACAAAGACATGTACATGTATAGTATGTGACACAGCAATGACAAACATCTAGGTAATGACCTGATAACAAAGATACATATAAAGTATTGTAACAGTCTGTACATAAATACTGACCATTGCCTGTAACAAATGTATAGGTAAAGTATTGTAAAGGTGGGTGACAGTCAGATGCTAAACTAGAAAAGAAATCTTTTAGTTCCAGAGTGGGTCTGACTGAACCCCAAAATATTTGTTCTCATAGCACAGTGATAACAAAGGCACCCCAAAACACACTCATTCCTGTCCCAAGGTGAAAACAAAGGTATCCAAGAAGTTTTGTGAAGATCAGTTCATAAATACGAGCTGTATAGAACTTGTGACAAAAAACTGATTAGACCTAATTTCGGTACAAAATGGCCACTGGCAGCCATCTTGAATTTTAGACCGCACCCAGAAACACTCGTTCTCGTCCCAAGGTGATAACAAAGGTACCCAAGACATTTCGTGAAGATCAGTTCATAAATACAGACTCTAGTCTGAGCCGTATTGACATGTGTACTTACTGTGTGTAAGTCGCACTGAAAAAATCAAAGTTCATCGAATTTGCTTAATTTCTGCACGAGAAAAAAACCTGTATAATATGAGATGTATCCCATGGTACTAAACATTCACACAAAAAATTATTAAAATCAGCGCTTTCATATGGAAGTTCTGCGCAAAAATCTGATTGCACCTAATTTTGTACAAAATGGCTGCCATCAGCCATCTTGAATTTCGGACCGGACCCAAAAACACTCGTTCTCGTCCCACGGTGATACTAAAGGTACCCAAAAAGTTTCGTAAAGATCGGTTCATAAATATGGCCTCTAGCCTGAGCCGTATTGGCATTTGCACTTACAGTGCTGAAAGTAACAAAAAAAACCATCAAAATTAGTAATTATTAAGTTGCACAATTTACGCACGAGAAAAAAACCTGTATTATGTGTGATGTATCCCATGGTACTAAACATTCATACAAAAAATTATTCAAATCAGAGCTTTCATATGGAAGTTCTGTACAAAAAACAGATTTCTGCATCGTTGGTACAAAATGGCGGCTGGCAGCCATCTTGAATTTCGGACCGCACCCAAAAACACATGTGTTCGTCCCACAGTCATAACAAAGGTACCCAAGAAGTTTCGTAAAGATCGGTTCATAAATACGGCCTCTAGCCCGAGCCGTATCCAATTGTTGACGGATGGACAGACGGACGACGGGCCATGACAAAAGCTCAAATTTGGCTACGCCAAAGTTGAGCTAAAAATCGATAGCTCCCATCTAGAGATCACCCCAAACAAGCCTACCAGGTATCAAAGCAATCCAATCATAAATGTGCCCTGTAGGGTGTGCCAAAGGGAAATATTGTGGTCAGACTAAACTAAGTTCTAAGAACGTTGGTCGCAGCTGACGGAAATTAAAGAAAATCGATAGCTCCCATCTAGAGGTCACCCCAAACAAGCATACCAGGTTTCAAAGCAATCCGGTCATAAATGCGACCTGTGAGGTGTGCCAAAGGAAATTGTGGACATACGTACCAACGTACAACCGCACGTACGTCCGTACGAGAAGTGATGGCAATAGTTCAGCTTGACTTTGTCAAGTTGAGCTAAACAAGTGTTTGACCACCGAGGTGGTATTAGTCCCCTACGGAGCTTTTGTGACATAAGGTGTTTTTGTCACAGAAGACACTCGAGTATATAAGCATCTTGGATTTTTAAAAAAAAAAATATTGAGCGTGCATAATCCCCTCACAACCCTTTATCCATGTACCATATATGAAAGGCATAGCTTGAACCATGTTGGAGGGAGGGGTGGTAACAAAATAGAGAAAAAAGCTTAAAAAAACACATCAAAAATGGCCGCCATTCTGCCATCTTGGATTTTGAAAAATAAATATTGACTGTGCATCATCCCCTCAGAACCATTTATCCATGTACCAAATATGAAAGATGTAGCTTGAAGCATATTAGAGAGGTGGTAAAAACACAGACAGACAGACGGACAGACAGACAGATGTTAGATTTTGAAAAAAAAATATTGAGCGTGCATAATCCCCTCACAACATCCTTATTCCATGTACCATATATGAAAAGTACAGCTTGAACCATGTTGGAGGGAGTAGTGGTAACATAAAATAGAGAAAAAAGCTTAAATGAAAGTGTCAATGACACTGTAGCTCAACTTGACAAACTTGAACTTGGTAAGTTATAAATGAAATGTCAAAATTGAAGATAATTGGTACCAATGTCATTTTTTTTGCCAGTGGCAACATTTTTTGACAGAAACCGAAGAAAATCGATAGCTCCCATCTAGAGGCCTCCCCAAACAAGCATGCCAGGTTTCAAAGCAATCCGATCATAAATGTGCCCTGTAGGGTGTACAAAAGGGAAATCTTGTGGTCTGACTAGACTAAATTCTAAGAACGTTGGCCGTGGCAACATTTTTTGACGGAAATGGAAGAAAATCAATAGCTCCCATCCAGAGGTCACCGTAAATAAGCACACCAGATTTCAAAGCAATCTAGTCATAAATGTGCCCTGTAGGGTGAGCCAAAGGGAAATATTGTGGTCTGACTAAACTGAGTTCTAAAAACGTCGGCCGCGGCAACATTTTTTGATGGAAATTGAAGAAAATCGATAGCTCCCATCTAGAGGTCACCCCAAACAAGTATGCCAGGTTTCAAAGCAATCCAATCATAAATGTACCCTGTAGGGTGTTCCAAAGGGAAATATTGAGTCTTCTGACTAAACTAAGTTCTAAGAACGTTGGCTGTGGCAACATTTTTTGACGGAAATTGAAGAAAATCGATAGCTCCCATCTAGAGGTCACCCCAAACAAGCATACCAAGTTTCAAAGTAATCTGATCATAAATGCGACCTGTGAGGTGTGCCAAAGGAAATTGTGGACGTACGTACTAACATACAGGCACCTAACGTACAGGCGATGGCAATAGCTCAGCTTGACTTTGTCAAGTTGAGCTAAAAAGCTGCTTTAGGTAAAGGGTTAATTCCATTTAAGAAATTTTTTTTGTCAACCAAATATTATTCTCAAAAAACTGTTAGGTAAAGGGTTAAATTCAATTTAGCAAATTATATTTGCCAACCAAATTTTTCTCAAAAAGCTGTGTTAGGTAAAGGGTTACATTCAGTTCAGCAAATTGTTTTTGCTAACCAAATATTATTTCACAAAAAGCTGTTTAGGTAAGGGTTCAATTCAGTTTAAAAGCTATTAGTGGGGGTTAAATTCAGTTTAGTGAATTATTTTTGCCAACCAAATATCATTTCAATTCAGTTTCGAGAATCATTTCTTCCAGACAAATGTTCTGTTATCAAGATAGATAATTGAATTTGTCAGTTTGCTTTTTACACCATTCATTTCTGTAACTTACTACTTTTTTGGTGATTTAGTAGGACCCTTATTGTGACCGCCACAAATGGAACACACTCAACAGTAATTTTTGAAAATCACATGCTTCAAACTCACAAGTGCAAACTAAAAAATAAACAGTTTTTTATCATTACCAAAAATGTTGTTTTTAAATAAATACCCTGCATAGCAAAGTTTGAAGGTGGAAATCACTTTTGAAATGAAACATTAAAAAAGAACTTGAGCAATTTTCGTCTTGTCATCTAACTTCACTCTAGTGAAAACTTGAATTGTCATGACGAAATCGTGCTGTGGTTGGTATTATTTTGGAGTTTTATGGGAAGTAAAATCAATATATTTAGTAATTCATTAACCTGCCCAATTATTTGCTTTCACTACACTTATTTTTTTTTTATTTTTTCCAAGCGAAGTTAGCAACGGAATCGCCAGAAATAACTTTTCTCAGCGACTTTTCAAAACTGTAAGGCGACTTCAACTTCGCCCAGAGAAAGAAATTGGGCAAAGACCTGGTGGTAAGGGCAAAGATATCGCCTACTTCGCCTTGTAGGCTGGTCCCTGCCCTGTAAGCTATGTTTTTAATAAACAAGAGGCCCCAAGGGGCCTGAGGGCGCTCACCTGACATGGTAGCCTAAATATCAACCCAGAGAATTGATTTCAACAAGTTGCATCTGTTCCTCCTAAGAAAAGCTTATACCAAATATCCAAAGATTCTGACCAGTGGATCTAAAAAAAAAAAGATTTTTAAAGAATATTCCTCATATTGAACTAAGTTATAATTCGGGCTCCCACAGGGAGCCCATATATGAACCCAGGGACTTGGCTTGAACAAACTTGAATCTCACCCCCCTAAGGATGCTGCATATCAAATATCAAAACATTCCAACTGCTGGAGCTGAAGAAGATTTTTAAAGAAAATTACTCATTTTGAACTAAGTTATAATTCGGGCTACCACAGTGAGCCCAAATATGAACCCAGGCACTTGGCTTGAACAAACTGGAATCTCACCCCCCTAAGCATGGTGCATACCTGAGATCAAAAGATTCTGCCTGCTGGATCTTGAGAAGATTTTCTAAGAAATTTGCCTGAAATGCATTAAGTTCGAATTCGGGCTTCTATAGTGAGCCCAAATATGAATCCAGGGAGCCTATTTGAACAAACTTGAATCAGATCCACCCCACAATGTCGCATGCCAAATATCAAAAGATTCTGCCTGCTGGATCTGGAGAAGATTTTTGAAGAAATTTGCTTGAAATGCACTAAGTTCGAATTCGAGCTTCTATACTGAGCCCAAATATAAACCCAGGGGGCCGATTTGAACAAACTTGAATCAGATCCACCCCACAATGTTGCATGCCAAATATCAAAAGATTCTGCCTGCTCGATCTGGAGAAAAAGATTTTAAGAAATTTGCCTGAAATGCACCAAGTTCGAATTCGGGCTTCTACAGGGTTCCCCCAGAATATTGAAAACAAAATTCAAGGACTTTCAAGGACCTTTTTGAAGAAAATTCAAGGATATTCAAGGACCGTCTCGAGGTTGAAACGTCCTAAGGCCGAAACGTCCCAATGGCAATACCCCCTTTACAATAAGTGGTCAGTGGACCTCGGTTCACAAGTTGTGAACAGAGGTAAAATTTACTACTTATTGTTTGTCAAGCAAACATGTGCGCACATTTTCATCACTGTGGCAACTGTTTCATCTGCTATGAAAGCCCTCATTTCAGTCGCATCTGTATCCACCCAAGATCGGGCAACTGAGAATGGTTTCATGTTTGGGTTTTTTTCAAAGTACTGTTTGGCATATAAATTTGTTTGCGAATTGCACAGTTCAATAAAATCATTGTCAAAAAATTTACTGAAAATGTCCAACTCACGCTCATTGCCATCCACAGAAAACTGAATGCCCGTGGGCTCGTCAAATGTTTTTAACCATGGGTGGTGGAACGAATCCCCCAAATTCAATGTTTTGTCAACATGAACACACATGCTTAGATTGATCAGCTGATTCGCCGGCATTTACATTTTCTTCCAAATTGCTTTCACATGACTCGAATTCGTCTGACGAGTCTTCTTTGATATTTCTTATGAAAGAATATCCAGGAAAACCGTCCTCATCCAAATCCTCAATAATGTCATAGAAAGTTGATAAATTATTTTCAATTGATGACGCCATTTTCCAAACAAAGTCGAACTGGGACGTTTTGTCCCCCTGTCCGACAAAGTATTGGAACATGTGCGTTACTTTATGTGGAAACTCATGACGATTCCGGTGGAAATCAAAAGGTTTTCATTGGTTGATAAATATAATTCAACCAGGGAAGCCCCCCTCTGTACTAATAAACATGAGCCGACCGAGTGTTAAGAGTTAACTAATATGAATAACACCTACTTGTTTGGACTTGTCAACAAATTTATTCATTCCTTTTTGGACCGCTATTATGCTTGTGATAAATCGGCGATCAAATTCAAGGACATTCAAGGACCTTTTACTGATATACCTCGTTTTCAGGGACTTTCAAGGCCTTGAAAATAGCGTTTCAAATTCAAGGACATACCAGGTTTTCAAGCACCCGCGGCTACCCTGTTCTATAGTGAGCCCCAATATGAATCCAGGGGGCCGATTTGAACAAACTTCAATCAGATCCACCCCACAATGTTGCATACCCAAATATCAAAAGATTCTGCCTGCTAGATCTGGAGAAGAAGATTTTTGAAGAAATTTGCCTGAAATGCACTAAGTTCGAATTCGAGCTTCTATGCTGAGCCCAAATATAAACCAAGGGGGGCGATTTGAACAAACTTAAATCAGATCCACCCCCACAATGTTGCATACCAAATATCAAGATTCTGCCTGCTGGATCTGGAGAAGAAGATTTAAGAAATTTGCCTGAAATGCACTAAGTTCGAATTCGGGCTTCTATGGTAAGCCCAAATATGAATCCAGGGGGCCGATTTGAACAAACTTGAATCAGATCCACCCCACAATGTTGCATACCAAATATCAGAAGATTCTGCCCGCTGGATCTGGAGAAGATTTTTTAATCTTTTTCCCATTGCATACAGTGTTAAAAAGTGCTGACTCAGCACTTTTTCAAAGTCCTGAAAAAAGTACCTTGTGATCAAACCGATAGGGATTTTTATTAACCATTCTATTCTACTGGATAAAAGTAAGCTTTACACAAAATAAGAATTCTCTGTGCCGTGCAGTTTTGGAGATATGGTAGTTTTAAGGTTTTTCCTATTTTCAGCTCCCGAGGTTCCCACGAATCATAGAGAAAATTTTTTTTTGCATCAATAAACTACTTATGACCCATTATCATCTCATCAAATTTGGTTCAAATCGACCTCACAGTTCTGAAAATAGAAATTTTAGGCGTGGCCAAAATTTTTGCCCCTCCCATAACGAAGGCAAATAATGCCCGACAAACTTCTCTTGAACAAACTTGATTCTAAACCTCAAAAGGACTCTGTATACAATATATCAAGTCTCTGCTACTGGTGGTTCTTTAGAAGATTTTCAAAAAATTTGGCCATTTTTTCCCCACACCTCTGCTCAATATGAGCCGAAACCTATTCTGGATAAAAATCAAAATTCCCCTATATAACCACCACTACTTATATGAAATTGAATTAAAATGTGGCCAGTGGTTTAGGAGAAAGAGGCTCAAACACCACCTTCACGCAGGACGACGGACGAAGAGTGATAAGAAAAGCTCACCCTGACTTTCAGTCAGGTGAGCTAAAAATAATATGAGGTGTAGACTGTACTAAAGAACTGAGGGGTGGGTTAATGTGGCCCTCACAGTGAACGTATGTCAACAAAAGTTATCAAGTTACAGTGAAATTATTCCAAAACGAGTCATCCTATCAAGTTACAATGAAATCCCTTCATAAATATGGCCTGTAGACTGTGCTAAAGGTTTTCGGGCTTCAGGCCTGTGTAGCCATCACGGTTGACCGATTGCAACTACAAGGGGACGACATCTTCAACATTATACAGAGTCATTCTACCAAGTTACAATGAAATCCCTTCACAAATACGACCTGTAGTCTGTACTTTCGGGTTTTTGGCTTGGGCAGCCATCATGGTTGAATGATCGCAACCAAAAGGGGACATTCTCATCTGGGCATTATCTGGAGTGGAAGTTACAATGAAATCCCTTCATAAATATGACCTGCAGACTGTGCCAAAGTTTTCGGGCTTCGAGCCCCTGAAGCCGTCACAGCTGACCAATCACGACCAAAAGGGGATGTCATCATCTAGGCATTATATGGGGTCAACCTAACAAGTTACAATGAAATCCTTACATAAATACGACCTTTTGACAATGCTAAAGGTTTTTGGGTTTTGGGGACGGGCAGCCATCACTGCTGAATGATCGCGACCAAAAGGGGATATTCTCATCTGGATATTATTTGGAGTCATCCTACCAAGTTACAATGAAATCCCTTCATAAATATGCCCTGTAGACTGTGCTAAAGGTCTTCGGGCTTTGGGCCCTGTAGCCGTCACAGTTGACCAATCGCGTCCAAAAGGGGAAGTTCTCATCTAGACATTATATGAAGTCAACCTACCAAGTTACAAGGTCACATGGTTCATACAACATTTCATCTGAGAAATTCAAGATCTTTTCAAAGGTTTTTCAAGACCACAAGAGAGGAATTTTCAAGGGCTTTGAATCAAAGAATCCTGCATATGCCGAAGGCATCTGCCGTGAATGCCGAAGCGATCAAATGAAGCATTCTGGTGGCTTCTTGGTTTTGTGAACGGCAAAATTACCTTTTTAAACAGCATGTTTCAAAATTTCAAATTCTGTCATACGTAAGACAGAATTAGAGAATTTGAAATATGCTCTTCAGAACCGTTCACTATAATATCGCATTTTGGACACAATGTTTAACTTTACTTTACTGATAAAGTTGAGAAGTAGAACATATATTTCTTTCCAATTACGCCACCACATACATCCACACATCACACCCATGAACAACACCAAAAACCTCGTGTTTTTATTCATTCGTCTTTTTCCGTCTCCTTCCGGAAGGTCCCGAACATATCCGACTCATATCAATTGAAGTTTTTCTGACTGTATAATTTATATACATCGGCCGTAAATATGTACATGTAGATTTGTTGAACATAACGTACAAAGGCTATTTCTCACAATATTAACAATCTCCCTTCTTTTATGTGAACCATATATACATGTACAAGTTTTTATACACTATGTACAAGATAAATACATCTTTTTTTTTTTTTTTTAATGATTATCCTGGATGTGTCGTTCCTGTCTCAAGTGCATGCAGCAAAGACAGAGAAGAGGCTCCATTTTTAGTTAGGCAATCTGCCAACTGATTCTTTGAATCTATCCAAATGATATCAGTAATTTTGTTGTTTGCCATTAGTTCTTTTATGTTTCCAATTTCAATCCTTAGCCTTTTTTCAGAGATTGACTTGGTTGAGTTTAGGGCTTCTAAGAGAGAATAATTGTCAATATTACAACAGATGGGTAAATGATTAGAAGATGATGTTCCAGTAATAATTTCATTGTAAAAAGCTCTCAGATACATGGCTGTGTCAACCGCATCGGATAAGGCCAAAGTTTCACCAGCTAAAGTACTCTTCACAACACGACGTACACGCTTAGATTTCCAGGTTATGGGGGATGAGAAACCACTGTTTCCAGATAGAGTTATAAAAAAACCTCCTTGTGTACCACCGTCTGAAAGATTACCAAAAGATGCATCACTGAATACATTAAGGAATAAAGACTCATCTTCACCTAAATGCTGATATGTTAAGTAAACAAATTCTGATTTAATTTTTCGGATTAATTTATTGATATGTACTAAAGTGTTAACTGTTGCAGATTTCAAAGTACTTGCTACATTACTGGCTTCGAAAGAAATATCAGGTCGACTCTGGTTGGCAATCCACAGAATCTGGCCAATTTTAGACCGTAACAATTCAAGTTCAGATTCTTCAAGCTTTGAGTCCTTTTCAGCACTTCTACTCTTTTCTAAGTTAATAAGTGTCAAATTTTTAATGTATTCAATTTGAGACAACTGTATCTGGTTGTCATTAGAAGTAAGATCCAGACCGATATACCGAAAACAGTCACTAACATCTCGGCTTATGTTGAATGTTGATTTTAAGTTATTTATGACTTCTTTTTCAAATTTAACTGTTCCTCCCCACAAGAAGTCATCAACATGACAAGCAAGAAGTCCCTGCAAACCATGGTCATCACGATAATGAAAAACTGCTGGGTCTATAGTTGATCGTTGAGCACCACACTTTTTAAGTACGTCACATACGCTATTATACCACTGGTAAGATGCATCAGACAAGCCATAAATGCACTTTTTGAGTAACCAAACTTCATCGTCCGAAACACTTGCCTCTAATGGAGGTTTGATATATACTTTCCGTCCTATATTTAATCCCTGAAGAAATGCTGCCTTTATATCCATCGACGAAGGTTTCCAATGCTTTTGAGCAAATATGGCCAATATAATGCGAATTGATTGGCTCGAGCATGTCGGAGAATCTTTTGTCAGCCTTTCTTTCCCAAACTCTTCGAACCCACGTGCAACTAATCTTGCTTTGGGAATAGTACCATTTACTCCCTCTTTTAAAGTACACACCCATCTTGTCGAAATGCATTTTTGTTTTTCATAAGGAACAGTTTCATACACATTGTGAATTTTCCAATTTTCAAGTTCTTTAAACTTGGCTTCTTTAAATATATCATTTGAAACAAGAAGACAACAATCTATATCTGGAGATAACACTGTAGAACTTTCACAGTCATTGTCACAGAGTGAACTATTTGAATCATTAACATTTACTGATGTATTGTTTGTATTTACAGATACATGTTTATCATGACAAAGCTTCAAATTGCAAACTTCATTTAAATCAACAGATAACTGAGATCCTTTCAATGATTCAGGTTGCAGAATTTTATTATACCATGTTTTATTTCTGCCTGTAGACTTTCCAGCTCTATTGATAATAACAGCCTCTACAGTTTGCCCAGAAGCCGAATGATCATATGTAACATTTTGTCCTGATTTTAGCTTGTTCAATGTATGCAGAGTACATGTACCAGTGTCACTGTCAGTTATATTGCTCTGTATAGCATTTTCATGTATATTAACATCAAAAGGTTGAACCTCTGAAGAATCAATTAAGGAAGAAACAATGTTATTTTCTGACAAAACACAGTTATTCACATCAATGCTTTCACTAGTATCAACAAGTAGATTTTCATTGTCAGTGTTTTTTTTATTTTCATTACTGCTACTGTCTACTTCATTCACGTTTTCACTAGAGTCACAGATTATAGGTTGTACATGTCTCAAATGACATGGGTTAACACGAAAATACATTCCACCATATTTGACATAAACTTGTTGATTATCCTTCCCAATTACAATTCCAGGCCCCTGCCAGACCTTCGAATTCAAGCGCTTGAAATAAACTTCATCTCCTGTATCATAAATTAATGATGTTGCTGGTCTCACATTGTGCCGCAATGCCCTTCTAAGTTTTTCTGATGACTCATTCTTGATAAATGCTTCACGAGCTGAGTGCATAGCATTCAAATGATCTGCTATGAGTTGACTTGATGTTCTGCCTTCCAGTGCAGGTAGCTGATCTATTAAGACTGAAGGAATATTGGGGTTTTCTCCGAACACCAGCTGATTGGGACTAAACCCAAAATTGTTATGTAATGCATTTTTTGCACTTACTGCCCATGCTAGAGCAATTTCTACAGAACAGTTAGAATCGGCAATGATTTTCTCTACCATGTTACCAATGATGGCATTGTGCCTTTCTGTGATTCCATTTGACCATGGAGACTCCGCTGCTGTTGTGAGAACAGTAATATTCAAATTATCACACATATTTTGAAATGTTTGATTATTAAATTCAGCGCCATTGTCACTCAAGAATTGTTTAGGAGCACCAAACAAAGCAATCCAGTGTTTAAAAATTTTATCAATAATAACATCTGCCTTTTTAGAAGTAATTGCAACAGCACAGCTGAACCTTGTAGCCTGGTCAATCATATGCAGAAAATACATATTTTGATACACTTTTAAATCCATTGACACAGTGTCATTGAAGCTTTTTGCTAAAGACAAACCAACAACCGGTCTGGGACTAGGCTTCTTATACTTCACACAAATAGAACATTTTTTATCAATGTTTTTGATTATCTCAGTAAACACATCATCATTTATGTCACAATGTCCTACAAATTTTTCCAGTTTAAAATTGCTAATATGGCCAAACTGTTTATGTAATTTTAAAGCTGTCAGTTCTTTTTCTTTATGAGACATGTCTGATATTTTGGTTGTCATAAAAAGTTCATGTATGTTACAATTATGATTCTGCAATTCACATACACTACTGAGGTTGGCATTTGACAGAGGAACAGTATAATGCCCACTTGAAGTAAACTGAAGACTTATGTTTTTTTCCTAAAATGTTGGCTGTGTCTTTGGAAAAATCAATTGAGGTTTTAGCCTTTTTCATTGAAGCTTTACTAAGTAGCAATGGTAAATCACATTCAATGACATCTGCATTGATAAGAACTTTACTGTCAGCAATTTCTGCAGGTATTGTGACTTGTCTTGATGATTTTACAACACGTCCATCCCCAAACTGAAAAGTATTATCACTTTTAACTGACGACAGCTTATTCAAATCTTCTGGTGGTAGAGAGTCTGTGTAACACTGAAGCCATGATTCACCGCAAACAGTTTTTGTACACCCACTGTCAAGAACTGCGGAGTTTAAAGTTTCCCCAACAAATTTCTCAATGTAACATTCATGAAGATTTGTAGAAAATAGAGTTATTGCCACAGGCGAACTGTTACTGCTATTTTTATTTGCTTCAAAACTATGTGGGCAATGTTTCGCCCAATGAAAAATTGATTCGCAAATTACACATCTGCTGACTTCTCCATTAGAATCTAGTGGATTTTTCTGACGTTGATTTTTCTTACCCCAACCAGTATCAAAATTCCGACCTCTGTTACCACGATAATAACCACGTGACCGATTGGAGCGCTTCTGCCCACGATAGTCTCTTCCATAAAGAACTTCTTCAGAAGCAGATGCACAAGCTTCATACACTGGTTCAACTTTAACTGCCTGTTCAGAGGGTGTAGAATGTGTGTCTACAAAAATAGCCTTAAGCTGCTTTTTCATATTATTGTAAGTCAACTCAGGAAGTGTTGCCCTTGCTAACTGTTGTTTCTCAATATTTATGTTCGCGCTTTTCAATAAACGATATGCTTGGACGCCATCTGGTAAAGCCATGTCATAAAGTTTTATTTTATTGTACAAACGTTCATACTCATTTATGTAATCAACAATATTCATGTTGAATGGACGTTGAAAAGTCTCAAAATTTTCATAAGCAATAAATGCCGATTGCTGTTTTTCCGTGCCGTACAAGAGCTTGAGCTTGTCAACAAGAATTTTCATACCGCCATCGCTGTTCAAATTCGCTACCGCTATATCTGCACATGCCTGTCTGCACTTCTCAGAAAGTGATAAGTAAATCGCCGGAGCTTGCTTCTCTTTACTGAGAGTCGTTACGCACTGCCACAATTCTATTTCTCGTAACCATAGGTCAAAATCTCCATCATCCTTGAAAGGTGGTGGCATAAACATCTGTTTACTTGACGCCATATTGTCGTTAACGATAACACTGTCAATGTCTGTGTTGAACACGTTCGTCAACAAGCCGTGACACAAGTTCAAAATCACCACTATTAAGAAGATGAAGTTTTCCACTTTCGCGCCGTAACCTCGCTCTGCTACCATTGAAAAAATGGTAGTCTTACCTGATAAAGTTGAGAAGTAGAACATATATTTCTTTCCAATTACGCCACCACATACATCCACACATCACACCCATGAACAACACCAAAAACCTCGTGTTTTTATTCATTCGTCTTTTTCCGTCTCCTTCCGGAAGGTCCCGAACATATCCGACTCATATCAATTGAAGTTTTTCTGACTGTATAATTTATATACATCGGCCGTAAATATGTACATGTAGATTTGTTGAACATAACGTACAAAGGCTATTTCTCACAATATTAACATGACCGACTTAACCCCAGGAGAACATTGCGATCTGCCAGCGTTGCGGCTGTGTGACAGGTAGAAGTCTAGTAGACATGCTAGACAAACACAAGCTAAAGGGGACCCCCCACCCCCTTGTATCCGCCATTGCTAGTAAAACTTACTAATATACTGGATATCAACTGTCTTTTTTTCCTTGAGGAACATTATACCAATAGTCTATTTCCTTGAGGCACTTATTATATACATGTAAATTGTTTATTTCCTTGAGGCACAAATATCAATTGTCTGTTTATTTTCTTGAGTTTTTATAATACCACAGACTGGAAATAAGTTGTCATAAACACAATAAACACAATAAAATCTTACACTGATAGCACCAGATCAGTGCTTCAAACTGGCTACTAAGGAGTCAAGTTTTTCCTCCTGTTGTTTGAGTTCTGCTTCCTTTTCTGTGGCTCTTTTCCTGAAACAGACTGAGTTACGAAGCTCAACTTTCCAATGCTTTCTGCTTTCTCAGAGTTTGTCAGCTTTTGCTACGAGTTCATCTGTCAGATCTCATACGTTTATTATTACTTTTCAGTCTCAATCTCGTCAATTGTTGCTTTTCTTTCTCATTTGTTCAGCACTTTTCTTCTCTTTCAACAAGATGTAGTTCATACCTATGTCTTGCACTTGAAGCAGAAACAAGCTCATTGGTTATGGGAACATTCAAAAGACCCCACCAACAGCAGAGTAGCATCACTAAATTTACCCTCTGTGAACCTCAATCTGAATCAGGGTCTGAAAACTAAACAGGATAAATTGGCCCACTGTATGGGATAGCATCATCAAATTCACCCTCTGGGGACCTCATTCTGCAAATGTCAGACGGCTTATTTTCAGGCCTGGTGATGAGGATATTAAGAATCTTGAATTTCTTTCTGCAACTCTGTGCTGGATTCAAACATGACAGACGCCTGACAAGGGAATAAATTAATGGACTCTTGTCTACAATTTTACTGCACATATCAATTAAAAACCGTCTATTGTCCATTTTGAAATCCATAATTTGTCTTTCTGACAGGTTTACCTTTTTCAGAGCCATTTCAGTCAACAATCCTATCTCAATCTTACTGCGAGTCTGATAAATATCTTTGTCTTTCAAATCGATGTTGACAATCTTAGGAGTGTTGTAGGCTTCAAGGACAGAAGGCGTTACAAACATTCTTAAAAGTGCCTTTAGAGTACGGGTCAAGTCATCTGCTAGGAAGCATATCAGAGGATAATATGTCTGATATGGTGTCAGCAATGGTGTCAAATGCCCAGCAACTAACCTGAAAAATTCAAGTTTAGCTATGAAAAGTTCATCTCGTCCAGCAGTCTTGATAGTAGCAAAAGACTTGCAATCTGGCAAATTAACAGTTTTCTTTTCAACTGCTTTTAGGTATAACTTGATGTCTTCCCAAATGTCATTCTCCAGCCACAGATGTTTGACAAACTTATTGGGAACACCTGTGATTTTGTAACTTTTTGAAAGTCCTCTCTCCTAGCAGGGGAGTCCTTGAATAAATAATAAAGAGATGTCAAAACAGATTCAATCGCCCATCCAGGTGCTTTCACTCCAGCTTTGAAGCTGTTGTGGATAGTATGGAGTCCACATGAACCAGTGTTTAGGATACCAGTAGAATGGTCATTGTTCAGCTGCTCACTTATCATGTCATAAAACTTCCAATTAACGATTGGTCCATCCATCCCAATTTGAATTATTTTGTTAGTTTCAGTCCACTTTCATTCAGAACAAACTGAGTGAAATGTTCCAGCAAATCTTTTGCAGTGGCATGGCCCCAGAAAAACTGATCCCAAATATCAGGTAGCAACTGCATTGAGTGAGCCCCAGTACCTTATGTGGACATCCATTTGTTTTTCCTGTGCTTTCTTGTTGAGTGACTCGTCAAACACAGAAAAATGCCCATTAACACTGTCTCTTACAAGTTTTGTCACATAAGGAGCAATCCCAAACACAGTTAAATATGCAGATTTCCTTTCCGCACAGGAGAAATGCTTTGCTATTTCGCTATTCGGAAACATCGTCATGAAAATCTTTGAAATGTTCTCATTTCCTTTGTAAGAATGATGCTTTGTTATTGTGTATAAAATCCAAATAATCTCAGATTTTAGAGTGTCATTTTTCGTTATGGAAGGCATAATAGAAGTTTGTTTCATTTGTTTCACTGTAATCACATCTTCTTTTGCAGTAACAGTTGCATCTGCATTTTTCTTTTGAAAACTTGCGGAAAAATTCAATGTAGATTGATTTTCTGAAGCACTCAAATTGATGTGTTTCTTAAGTTTGTGCGAATTCTGCACATACTCGCCCATCTGATAAATTTATTGTCTTTTTGCACACACAACAATACGCAGCATGTCTATCTTGCTTCACTTCTCTCACCCATTCATGTTTATTCAGCCATGAGGGATTAAATACACACTTTCCCATTGTGTTGATAACAAATGGATAAAAAAAATGGCGGTGCCCATAAAACTGAATGGGAGATCACTCCATTCATAAGAAAGTGTGCAAACACTTCGTCCCACCACAAACTTGCCCAACAAACTCGACCCAGGCAGAAAATACGTTTTAAACGCATTTTCTTACAGTTTAAATAATCCCGGGATAGTATAGACCTCAAATACACACATATTAAATATTGTCTCTTACATAAAACCAATAGATTGATAGAAATTCCAGGGTTTTTCAAGGAATTTAACTGAAAATAAAGGGTTTTCAAGGGCCATTTTTCAAAATCAAGGGTTTTTTCAAGAAAACAATCATTTTCAAGGGTTTTTCAAGAGCTGTGCGAACCATGAATGAAATCCCTCCATAAATATGACCTGTAGACTGTGCTAAAGGTTTTGAGGTTTTGGGCTCAGGCAGTTGTCACGGTTGACAAGATTGCGACCAAATGGGGAAGTTCTCATCTAGACATCATACAGAGTCATCCTACCAAGTTACAATGAAATCCCTCCATATTAAATATGACCTGCAGACTGTACTAAAAGTTGTTGGGTTTCGGGCTGGGCAGCCATCACAGTTGACAAAACATAACCAAACGGGGACGTTCTCATCTAGACATTATACAGAGGCATCCTACCAAATTACAATGACATCCCTTCATAAATACGACCTGTAGACTGTGATAATGGTTTTCGGGTTTTGGGCTCAGGCAGCCATACCAGTTGACAGATCGTGACCAAAAGGAGACATTCTCATCTAGACATGACCCCAAACCTGCATATGAAATTTTGTGACGATCAGTCAACTACGGGGTGTAGCCTGTGCTAAAGGAAAATGTGAACAGACTCGCAGACTGACAGACTTCCGCACGCGTGATGGCAATAGCTTATCTTGCCTTTGTCAAGTTAAGCTACAAATGTTTGGAAATGGATGTCCGACAGATGTAGGGTACAATGAACAAATTGAGCGACTTTTACCCAATAAATTTTTAGGGTTGGCATGTTTTTATGGGCGGAAGGGCTTAAGGATCAATTGCGGTCTTTTTGCTGGATAGATTAAATGGCGCGAGTCCACATTGATCACTTGACTAATCAGTTCTTGAACAAACACAGTAAAACTATTTATCATTTTGTGCAGTCTTGTGGTTAGGTTTTCTAGTTTGCCACAAAAAAACGGGACTGCACTGGACCGAACCAAACCAAACCGACCCTCCACCTCCCCCCCCCCCCCCAGCCCACCAAAAAAAAATTAAATAAACAGCTGTGCCATGAGTACATGATACACCAGTTATTAATTACAAAGAATGAAGCACACAATATGAGTTTACATGTATTGCCTATATTTTGACGAATAAAGTCCCATAACTCTGGAATGACAAATCAGACAGACACAAATCGAAAATGAGCTTCCTTCCATCAACATACTTTCCACCAAAAATTCACAAAAATTGCTCAAAGCGTTTTCGAGTTATTGTACATGTGGACAGACGGACGGGTGGACAGACGGACAGCAGTATACCATAATACGACAGTTTTCTTCAAAACGGCAAATAAAAAATTGTCAATGTCTGAAATTGAGACTTGTAAGGGTCTGGGTGAATTCTCCCCAGTGGCTTTGTGAGTGATCTGTCCACACTTCTTTATGGCCATTAACTTTTTTTTTTCACAATTCCAGACCCGTAAACCTGATTTTGAAAAACACAATTCCACCGGGATTCCAGACTAAGTACAAACCTGGGAATAGCTGGTTTCTGCCACCCCCCCTCCCCCCACTCATCCATTCTGGGAACTCTACCAGGATTCCAGACTTAGCACAAACCTGTGAATAGTTGGTTTCTGGTCTGCCCCCCCCCCCCCCAATTTTGGGAATCAAAAACCTCAGACCTGTATGTGATTTTGATATGCATGGTCATGCTTTTGAGGAATTTAGAATGTTTCTGATCCACCATTGGGAATCAAACTTGCAGCAATGTCACCCCCGCCCCCACTCTCTCCACCTCCCCCCCCTCTCTCTCCACCTCCCCCACCCCCCTCCAAATTGGAAGAAAGTCAAACATCAAAACCACTACTGACTGTCAAAAACGATGACTGGAATCCTGAAAGAAAATCAACAAACCCAATTGGAAAAACAAATGTCAATCAATTCTAGCTCTCACCTGGATCTTCGGACAACCGAAGCATTGCTTTGAGAACAGCGTGGCAATCTTCTTCACTATCAACAGATGACCGAAGAGTTTCAAGTAAACCCCTTGCAACCATTTGCCTGAATTAGGAAAATAGTTATGTAAAACATTTACCTATTTAACTGGTAGAGTGCTAAGTTATTTTTGGTCATCAAAATTTGTTTTTGTTTCTTTGCCTTGTTACAATTTATGGGAGAGTGCCAAGTGGCACTCTCCCATAAATTGTAACAAGGCATACCCATATACACTAAGTAATTTCACTTCTAAGGTATTATGAATTACATCCACAGAATATGAGACATTGAGGCTGGGGTACCTGCTGTTCATATTAAAGCCCTGATAGTGGCTTCTAGCACTCTACCAGTTAAGAAACCAGGAAATTGTGGAAATTTAAAAATATTCTATGTTTCCCCGTGTTTCAGAGGCATGGTTAAACTGAATGTGCGCATAGAGGGAAAGGTTATCAAAATCAACCTTTATGCTAACCATATAACAGATATCTGTAAAAACAATACTTTTTTGTGGTAAAATCACACCGACGCTAACAAACCAGGCAAAAACTGAAAAACGGTAATGCCAGCAAACTCTTTTATCTCTTATATTGGACATTTATAATGCTCCAGATATACACATAACGACATGGGTGTGTAAATGGGAGAATTGATATGGCACGACTGCCAGTGTGGAAGACGAGAACGAGAGGCTGCAGGCCTCAAGCTTTTATCCTTCCGCGATGGCACAAGTGCCATATCGATTCATCCGTTTACACACCTGTATCATTGTGTTTATTACATGCCTTCACTTCTATAAATACCATTACTAGAAGGACAATCGGCAATTCATTTAACAAAAGAACAATTTTTTTTTTATCGTCAACTAAATTTGCGAGGAGAGATTTTCGCGACCGCACATCTTTGCTGTCGGAAATATCTTTTGTGGCAGCAAAGCAAACTTTGCAACAACATTTTTATTGGATCACCATCATAATATCTTGGCAACAAGAACATTCAACCCAATGAAGCATCTATTGAAGTTCACTAAAAGTCATACTGGCAGTCAGTGGTGGACAACTCATGCAGTCGTTAGCAACGTTATAACTGCTGCTGTAAACTAGGTGAGAAGTCGCCAACTTGTTTCGGTTGGGCGGATTTTATAATAATGGTGGCAAAGGTTGCACACTCAAACAACCCTATTCTATCATTTCTATGGAGTGTTTATTCTATCATTTCTATGGAGTTTTTAGTTTGATAGCAGAATTTAGCTTACGACTATTCTGTGCAGTACTCCTACACAGAAGAGCAGGGCATAATATTTAAGCGGAACGATTTTATCGTTCGTCTGGCGCTTATCTAAATAAAACAAGAGCAACGCCTAGCAGGGCATTATACGCCCCTTCAGGTTTTTTTTGAGAGGTAGTGGATTTTTGACCGATTTCTAAGTATGAAAAGGGCAATAACTCCTACAGAAATCGACAAACATGACCCAAATTTGCACTTGTGTGAGATACCATGCTCATGAAGCCGCATATTAAATTTCAAAAGAATCCGATAAAGTTCACGGACTGTAGAGCACAAAGCATAATTTGACTGATTTCTACTGATTTCTAAGTATGAAAAGGGCAATAACTCCTAAGAAAACAACCGAACACGACCCAAATATGAACTTGTGCGAGATATGGCCATGAAGCTGCGTATTAAATTTGAAAAGAATCTGAGTTGACGGTCTGTAGAGCACGGAAAGCATAATTTGCTCGATTTCTAAGTATTAAATGGGGAATAACTACTAGGAAAACTGTCGAACATGACCCAAATTCGAACTTGCACGAGGTCTTATTCTGGTTGTGCAGTATATCAAATATTTTTTAAATCCGATTGAAATCACGCTCTGTAGAGCATGGAATACAACTGTCCCCGGACGGACAGCGCCATAACATGATACATCCGTTTTTCTAACGGGCGTATAAAAACAGATGGGCAAATCATTCGTCTACAATTACAAACAGTTCAAGTTCATCCGGAAATGGCCTCTTATCTACCTTTCAAGGCCCGAGAGGGACAAGGAGCAAACTACCTCGCTCTACAATGCTTAAACCTTAAAGCATGACAGTTGGCTCTTTCTCGCTCCCAGGCCTTGAGTTAGAGTCTACCAGGCCTTGAGTTAGAGTCTACATAACCCCTTGCCAATTGTAGAGGGGAAATTACTCTAAACTCCATCCTGTGTAAACGTTTATGAAAAGCATAAACGTTTATCGTGAAACGAAACATTTCCGTTTACACGTTTAATCCTGGAAGCCTTAAGAGGATTGGGGGTTTACACGGTGCATTGGCTGAAGATTACCATCAATTGAACTACCGTACAAAACACTGATCATCTGACATTGGAATTGACAATGGGTCGATTTCGTATCCAAAACATCAGCATTCAGATGACTGGTCTGTGGTCATTTATCTTATCGGCTCATCACTAAGGCTTCATGTTTTTAAAATTACCTTGCTGCACAATCATGCGGAAAGCAAAGGACCATGTGATTTTACAAGTAACTATGGTTCGACATTTCAAAGGTTAACTGTTCATTCACCTCATTGTCTAGTACAAATTAAACCAGACTTCATCCTCTTCAAAAGTAAACGACAAGCAACTAAAAATAATGAAAGTGTCAATGACACTGTAGCTCAACTTGACAAACTTGAACTTGGTAAGTTATAAATGAAATGGCAAAATTGAAGATCATTGGTACCAATGTCATTTTTTTTGCCAGTGGCCACATTTTTCGACAGAAACCGAAGAAAATCGATAGCTCCCATCTAGAGGCCTCCCCAAACAAGCATGCCAGGTTTCAAAGTAATCCGATCATAAATGTGCCCTGTAGGGTGTACAAAAGGGAAATATTGTGGTCTGACTAAACTAAATTCTAAGAATGTTGGCCGTGGCAACATTTTTTGACAGAAATGGAAGAAAATCGATAGCTCCCATCTAGAGGTCACCCTAAAAAAGCATACCAGGTTTCAAAGCAATCTAATCATAAATGTGCCCTGTAGGGTGAGCCAAAGGGAAATATTGTGGTCTGACTGAACTGAGTTCTAAGAATGTTCTGCTGCGGTAACATTTTTTGATGGAAATTGAAGAAAATCGATAGCTCCCATCTAGAGGCCTCCTCAAACAAGCATGCCAGGTTTTAAAGCAATCCGATCATAAATGTGCCCTGTAGGGTGTGCCAAAGGGAAATATTGAGTCTTCTGCCTAAACTAAATTCTAAGAACGTTGGCCGTGGCAACATTTTTTGACATAAATGGAAGAAAATCGATAGCTCCCATCTAGAGGTCACCCTAAATAAGCATACCAGGTTTCAAAGCAATCTAATCATAAATGTGCCCTGTAGGGTGTGCCAAAAGGAAATATTGTGGTCTGACTAAACTGAGTTCTAAAAACGTTGGCCACGGCAACATTTTTTGATGGAAATAGGAAGAAAATCGATAGCTCCCATCTAGAGGTCACCCCAAACAAGCATACCAAGTTTCAAAGCAATCCGATCATAAATGTACCCTGTAGGGTGTGCCAAAGGGAAATATTGAGTCTTCTGACTAAACTATGTTCTAAGAACGTTGGCCGCGGCAACATTTTTGGACAGAAATTGACAAAAAATCGATAGCTCCCATCTAGAGGTCTCCCCAAACAAGCATACCAGGTTTCAAAGCAATCTGATCATAAATGTGCCCTGTAGGGTGTGCCAAAGGGAAATATTGAGGTCTGACTAAACTGAGTTCTACGAACGTTGGCCGTGGCAACATTTTTTGCCGGAAATTCAAGAAAATCGATAGCTCCCATCTAGAGGTCACCCTAAATAAGCATACCAGGTTTCAAAGCAATCAAATCATAAATGTGCCCTGTAGGGTGTGCCAAAGGGAAATATTGTGGTTTGACTAAACTGAGTTCTAAGAACGTTGGCCGCGGCAACATTTTACTGCAACAAACGATGGTTAGTCGACTAAACAAATAATCGAGACTGCTCTGCCAGTCATAGAACGTGGAGGTATATGCAAATTACCTTGTGAAAACGTTGTCACTTTCAATGTATTTCTCCAGCTTCTGTAAAGTTGTGAGGTCGTCATCTGCTCCACATGGGTCTGAATCTGTACCAGATCCATCATCAAGACCATAGCCTGAAAACAAAGTTTATACATTCACATGCTAGAATTTGTGAGAATGCCTGTACAGGGTGCCCACTGACAAAAATCCATAAATTTCAAAACCAATCGAGGTGACTTCAAACAATTTTCATTGATTTCAAGGATGGTGTATTACTGGAAGTGCTGAAGCGGTTATATGAATAAGTACAATGTCAGAAGAAAAACTTTACATGTGTTCTGGAACTCAGGACTTACATAGCGAGCATATGGGATAAAATCAGATGAATTTGTTGAAGCTCCTGCAAAAATTTGAAATTCAATTCGAAAGTCAAAATTCGATTCGAAATCGGAAATTCAAATATTTTTGAATATACCCAGTCCTGGTAAATTTTTAATTCATCCAAGTTTCCTCGGCAAAAAAATTGCTGTGGAAAACTGGAGCTTCTACAGCAAATGCTGTGAAACCTGTTCGCTAAACCTGAAAAAAATCATCAGGGGGCAGGGCATAGTCTCAATTGCCATGTATATGCAGTATGTGGTGAAATGAAAACTTTCAAGTAACTTCAACATGTGACAGTAGTTTGCGATAAATCATGAACCATGTGAATGCTGAGCAAAAACCTTGGAAGTAAGCTGGCGACTTGCTCCATATGTATAGCATGAGTGAAAACTAGAAACTGTTTTAGCACACTAAAACTTATGTCTCCCCTTCCTTTCTATTTAATGCACTGCAAATTATATGAATAATATTGACAATCATGCCAAATATGTAAGGTCAAGGTCAAAAGACAAAGTTCTGGTCCGGACGAAGTTTCCCTTAAAAAAGCAGATAAATCTGACCTTCAGGTCAAAGGTCAAGGTCACATGAAGGTCACTATGGTACACGACACACCGGCTCATGGTGATACATTCACATGCCAAATATCTAAGGTCTAGGTCAAAAGACAAATTAAAGTACATAAATTTGCCCTTGAGGTTAAGGTCACATGAAGGTCATGATGACATGTAGTGTCATTGTGATACATCCACATGTCAATCATCTAAGTCCTAGGTCAAAAAAACAAAAAAGTTATTATTTGGACAATTATTCCCTATTTGAAGTACATAAATTTGACCTTGAGGTCAGAGGTCAAGGTCACATGCAGTTGATCAAGGTAGCGGACATGCGGTTTCATGGTGACACATCCACATGTCAAAAAAAAAAAATTCTGGTCTGGACAATTACTCCCCATTTGAAGTACATAAATTTGACCTTGAGGTCAAGGTCACATGAAGGTCATGATTACATGTGACATGCGGTCCAATTGCGATACATCCACATGTCAAATATCTAAGTCATAGGTCAAAAAACAAAAAAGTTCTGGTCTGGATAATTATTCCCTATTTGAAGTACACAAATTTGACCTTAAAGTCAGAGGTCAAGGTCACATGAAGGTCGAGGTAGACGGCATGCAGTCTCATGGTGACACATACACATGTCAAATAACCAAGTCCTAGGTCAAAAAACAAAAAAATTCTGGTCTGGACAATTACTCCCTATTTGAAGAACATAAATTTGACCTTGAGGTTAAGGTCACATGAAGGTCACAATGGTATGCGACACCGGCTCATGGTGATACATCCACGTGTCAAATATCTATGGCCTGGCTCAAAAGACAAACAAGTTTTGGTCCGGACAAAGTTTCCTTGAAAAAAGCACAAATCTGACCTTCAGATCAAAGGTCAAGGTCACAATGGCAGGGATTTTTCTACCCTTTTTGGGAAAGGGTCCAGGGGCCTTTCCAATTGGGAAAATTAGCGTCGCAGAGGCCACAAGTGGGAATTTATCTGAGCGACTATCAACAAGAAATAAATAAACTTACTAGCATATCCTTGTGAGAAATCAGTCTATTAATCAATGAAAACCTTTGTATAATTGTATTTACCCACTGGCTGCTTAGAATTATTAAATTGTAATGGTGATTAATCAATCCTAGTGATGAAAAAGGATTGGTTAATGATCACCCACATACATAAAGTCCTCACCTAAGCAAGCAAAATTCAGTCAGCAGGAGTACTTGGCCTGGTGGACGGTTTGGGTAAAATAATTGTGGACGGTTCGTTCTGGGGACGAAAGTCTATTCAGGTTTCATGACATCAGTCAGCAGGAGTATCAGACCTGGGGAACGGTTTGAATAAAATACAGGTTACCAGACAGGATTTCAGACGTGAGCTGAACCTAAAAATTGGTACCGTGCTTTAAGAAGCACGGAACTCGCCTGTAACAAAATTTAGGTACCATTCGTGAGCCGTTATGGTTGACAGCGATGCATTTTGTCCCTTTGACTCACGCACTGCGAGTCGCGTCATTCAGTTGTGATTCTATGCACATCAAGGGAGCTAATATAGAGTGCTGATTCTAGGAACACACTGTCAAGGACGCTCCTTGACACTGTCAAATGGTTTCAAAACAACACAAGTGAATACCCTTCGTACTGAAACAATTCACACTGCGAAGTCCACTGGCAAATATTATTCGGTGCTGGTCACTTAAAAATAATCGACTGGTCACACAGAAATGAATTCTCAACTGCCGTGAATTGGGAATTTTTGGGAACGAATTGGGGAAAAAAGTGACTATTTTTGATTGGGAATGGGGCCAATATTCGGTCCCTCTCGTCGGTCGAAAAAAAACCTGAATGGTACGCTACATACTGGCTCATGGTGATACATCCACATGCCAAATATCTAAAGCCTGACTCGAAATACAAAAAAGTTCTGGTCCAGACAGTTTCCCTTAAAAAAGCGCATAAATCTGACCTTCAGGTCAAAGGTCAAGGTCACTATGGTACACTGCACACCGTTTCATGGTGATACATCCACATGCCAAGTATCTAAGGTGTAGGTCAAAAGACAAAAAAGTTATGGCCCGGACAAAGTTTGTGTGATGTTTCCCCCAAAAAACCACAAATCTGACATTCAGGTTAAAGGTCAAGGTCACATGAAGGTCACTATGGTACACTGCACACCTGCTCATGGTGATACATCCACGTGCCAAGTATCTAAGGTGTAGGTCAAAAGACAAAAAAGTTATGGCCCGGACAAGTTTGTATGAGAAGGAGAAGAAAAGAAGAGAAGAATATGCACTAAAACGTCACCCTTCTGGGAAGGGGAGACACAGTAAGATGCAGCATAACCACAAACCAAGTATCTCACTACTTCTATGTTGATAACACAAGAATCTGACATCAGTTTCTGGAAAGCTCTGTGTACAACAGTTGTAGTTACATTGCTACTAACACTATTACTGCTACAACTGTTCATTCAGAGATGAAAGTGCCCAGAAATCAAAATCCCTGAAAATCTTTTATCAGGAGCCAAAGGCTCTTGCTTTATGCCCAAGGCAAACCCTGAGAGGAGCCACAGGTGATTGCTAGTAATATGTGCAGGGATCTTTGTGTTGAAGACAAAAATTGAAGCCTTCCTTCATTGAAAATCACTATCCCTGAACACTTTACAGACAAGACCTGTAACGAAAATCCCCGAATTCAGTTAATTCCCTGAAAACTTTCATCCCGGTGTTCATTTAAACTTATTGTGCACTATGACCAGCAACCTTTTATAAAAAGTTCTGAACTTTAGAAAGTTATTCAGTTGTTGACCTTAATAATAAATGATTTGTTCCACAACATGATCACATTTTATATTGAGTGTTGTTCTATTCGATCACAGTAACTGGATACATCGTCAAAAGCAAAGGTTTTCGGAAAGAATACCCCCGGATTATTATATAAACAGAAGTAGAGGAGGCTTTAATTTGCAATCAGATCGACTCCATTCAGCATTGAATTATCGTTTCATTTTTGTCATTCTGATTTTAAAACTAATGGCTTCATGACTGCAAAGTTTTTTTCAAGCCAGGTCCATTCAAAAAATGTTTAGTGCTGCTGCTTCGAAGCTACAATAAGGGAATTGGCGAGGTGAAAAAGAATTCTACATAATTGTCAGAGTTATTATATCCATTAGGCCATAAAAAAAGGAACCTCTGTTTCTCAGGCCCGCGCACATGGTCATTTTTGGTGCGCATGCAACCTTTTTATGACACCAAAAAATCTTTAAAAAAAAATTTGAGATATTGTGCACTTTTCGGTAAATCGATATCGATGCGTTCGCAAATTTTAAATTAACACACTTCAAGCTTTTTCTACAACATACTTTAATAAAGTGGGTGGGTTTTAGCAATATTCACGACAGAAAGTGTTTTATTCTGTAAAAGGTAAGTCATAATGACAGCAAGAAGGAAGGTGTCTTTCAGTCGGACAACAAACAGTCACAAAGGGGAATGGTCGATTCGCACCACGTTTGATTCGCACCAACCCTCAGAAAGTCTGCAAAGTCAGATGCTATGTTGAATGGAACAGTCTCCTGGCATTTTTTAGTAACATTTGTATTGTAAATGGCAGTCATAGGGAATTTGTGTACTGTTATTTGAAACCGTTACGAGTTTCCCAGTTAATTTAAATAAATGCATTTGAGATGCAGGATAATTGGATAACTAATAGTAACCGTTGCTTGATATAAAAGTAACAGTCATAGTTGAAAATAAATTGCATATAGGCAGGTATGTGCGGTCGAATTGGTTAATAAAAACACACAAACATTCGTTTTGTATTTCATTTTCAGATTTCCGAAAAATATGATTTATGGATGAACTGCCCATTCAAATGGATTGTGATAATTTTGAATATAATGGGGAAAAATTGCGATTCACGATTTTATTAGGCAGGTTGTGAAAGGATTTTTTTTTTTTTCTGGGGGGGGGGGGGGGGGGGGGGGGGGGGGGGTAAAATAAATCTGTGAAAGTTGGCACTTCGACATTTGCTTTGTCCCAGAGACGTTTCATCCAGAGACGTTTCACCACCGAGGCATTTCGTCCCGTGTCATAATTTTCACGTTTCACTGAAAAAAACAAACATTCAAACCCCACTTCATTTATGACCCAACACCCCTACGGTGAATAACCAATATACTTTCAATCAACTTTGTATGGCCTTAACTGTGATTTGATTCATTTTCACCAATTTGATTCGATATTCAATTCGATCAATATTGGCAATTTGCAGGCCCTATTGATATATTAGAGACTGGGTCAATCTACATCATAGGAATGTGTTTTCTTACCTGGACACATCTGAGACTTGAATAATAACAGAATAATATAACTTCTCTTTATACACTTGGTAAAATGAGTTTGAAAGCAAGACCCAGTTACATTCCCAGATGCAAAGAAAAAGTGCCTTTCAGGTAAAATTTCCCAAACTTTCTCACTCCGGGTCGAATCATTGTCGACCAAGAGGGTCCTTGGACCCACAATCAGGGATACAAAATAGTTGCTAATCAATTTTCTGTGAACAAATCGCCTGGAGTTGGGCCAACCAGATAACCAGTATAGAAACCGAATGCGAAGCCAATACTGAAGCTATTATTACCAGGACTCGAAATGTTTGTCTGTCGCGACGTCAGTGTGTGCAAACAGCCAATCACTTTAATGTTCAATAGTCAATTTACAGGGAATTCCTTGGCATTTCACAAGGAAAATTTACAGGCTTTAAACAGCAGGAATGCTATTGGTTGAAATATGCAAGGTGATTAACTATGCATGCTTACTGCAATATGTCCATGTGTCTTGTTTCAAATTCGAGGTAAACAATATTAAATTACTTGCGTAATAATGGTCACTGTTGAAACACAACACTCTTGAACAGCTAAAAGTAATAAATGTTTCATGGTCTGCAAGGGCAGTAAAAAGACCCAAATTTAAACCAACATTAATCCACACTAGTGAAGTAAAATCATTTTTTGTAAACCGTGATATTAAACCAACTTTTCCAGGTACCAATTATGATTTAATTGGCCAGAATCGGCGACGGTATTGACAATTTTACAGATTCAGTCGGTATACAGAGGCCTATTTTATGTTGAAAAAGGTATAAACTAAGTTAAACTTAATGGGGTGTTGGGTTACAGACTTTCGGCATTATTCAATGGGGCATCTGGGGCATAATATGTAATGGCAAACATTTTTACGTTTAATCAGACTTCTCCCTCCTAACCCCCGACTTCTCCCTAAAATCTCTGGGAGATAAATTCAGCTGCCAGGCCGACCAGTGATTGTAAGCAAATGATCTGATTCTGAAATGAAAGCATCAAGATTGTGGTACTATTTAAAAGTATTAAATCAGTCAGTATATTTCAGTGAATCTCACTTAATTGTATATTTCATAATTGAATAAAAGTTCCAAATAAACCATTTTCCATACTTTCAGTACAAATTGTGCCCTATTAATTGCATATAGGTCATAGAGTAAACTCCTGTTGATTGAATAAAAATTCTTGTAATATCTCCAGAAATGTGAAAATGACCAAATTTTCCATGTTTATATACATTTTGGCCTTAGTACATCCAAAGTAGAGGGGTCACGTTTTTTTACTTTGGGAATCGATTAATCGTCGCAAATAATTAATCATACTAGAGCTGGGAGATTGTGGGATTTACACTGCGGCTGCAGTTTCGGTTTTTTAAATATAAAAACCTTGGTTGCAGTTTCGGTTGTCCATGAGCATATAGAAACTATCCGTATATACCAATCCGATCGGCCCTATAATTACAATATCTTCCACTAACAACGCATCTTCTGTTGATTGTATGAGTTGAATAAATAATTATGACATATCTATGCCAGTAATGTTATAAAATGTCCATCCAAAAAAAAAACCAAAACTGTTTAGGATAACCCAACCGACCCTAAAAAATTATGCCAACCCTCAAAGTTTTATAAAGTAAAAGTATATCGGACAGTAAAAATGAAGAGCAAGTGGCAAGTTATAGTTCATCAAAGGAAACCGCATTTGATAAACTGATGAACATTTTACAAAGCTTCTACCTTGGTGCTGACATGTCATGAATATTAATGAACATCATGTTGAGCTTTGTGTATAATAATGAAAGCCTCAAATCTTGGCTTACTGTCTTGAGAATGTCACTTGTGCAAGTATAGTGTACAACAGATTTATTTTCTAATTCCATTCAAACGTATACAGAAATTATTTGACAGTGGCCAGCAGACTCGTAGGTATTGCATTTATTATAAAGGGAATTATGTGGTCATTCTGGTAATTCGATATTACGTGCAGTATCTTAAAACGCGCTGAAATTTTAAAACCGGCTGTGTTTACTGGGAATGCGGTTACGATTTTCGATAGTCTCTCACAACCGATCTCGACCCGTGGTTGCGGTTAACCTCCCAGCTCTAAATTAATTACACCTAGATCAGAGGTCCGCCGGGTGGGTGACGAAGTCGCCTTGTCATTCCTCGTGTCGCCTTGGCTTGCATTGGGGGCAAAATTCGAGTCGCCCCTCCAGAACTTTCTTTGGAGACATGGCAGTTTAGTGCATTTTTGTGTGTTTTATTTTTAAACAAGAGGCCCCAGGGGGGCAGAGGGCACTCACCCGACATGGTAGCCTAAGTATCAACCCAGAGAACTGATTTCAACAAGTTGCATCTGCTCCTACGAAAAGCTTATACCAAATATCCAAAGATTCTGACCAGTGGATCTAAAAAAAAGATTTTTTAAAGAAAATTCCTCATTTTGAACTAAGTTATAATTCAGGCTACCACAGTGAGCTCAAATATGAACCCAGGGACTTGGCTTGAACAAACTTGAATCTCACCCCCTAAGGATGCTGCATACCCAATATCAAAAGATTCTGCCTGCTGGATCTTAAGATTTTTAAAGAAATTTGCCTGAAATGCACAAAGTTCAAATTTGGGCTCCTATACTGAGCCCAAATATAAACCCAGGAGGCCGATTTGAACAAACTTGAATCAGATTCACCCCACAACGTTGCATACCAAATATCAAAAGATTCTGTCTGCTGATCTTGAGAATATTTTTTTAAGAAATTTGCCTGAAATGCAAGTTCGAAATCGGGCTCCTATACTCCTAAATATGAACCCAGGGGGCCGATCTGAACAAACTTGAATCAGATCCACCCTACAATGTTGCATACCAAATATCAAAAGATTCTGCCTGCTGGATCTGGAGACGATTTTTTAATGTTTTTTCCCCATTGCCAACGGTGTTAAAAAGTGCTGACTCAGCACTTTTTCAAAGTCCTGAAAAAAGCAACTTGTGATCAAATCGATAGGGATTTTTTTTAACCATTCTATTCTACTGGATAAAAGTAAGCTTTAACCCTTTATAGAACGCAGACGATATCAAAATTTATTATTTTAAATATAATTTTTTTAAATTATTCAAAAAATTTCAACAAAACCATGTCATGTGACCCCTCGTTGGAACGAGCTCGATGAGGTCGTTCCAACAAGGGGTCACATATGGTTTTGTTGAATTTTTTTGAAAAATAATATTTTTTCAACTGCTGAATTTGCATATTACACGGGCGGATGCAGCCGATTAGTTGGGTAAAGGGTTAAACAAAATAAGAATTCTCTGTGCCATGTAGTTTTGGAGATATGGCAGTTTTAAGGTTTTTCCTATTTTTAGCTCCTGAGGTTCCCACAGGGCATAGAGAAAAATTTTTTTTGCATCAATCAACTACTTATGATCCATTATCATCTCATCAAATTTGGTTCAAATCAACCTAAGGGCTCTGAAAATAGAAATTTTAGGCGTGGCCAAAATTTTTGCCCCTCCCATAACGAAGGCAAATAATGCCCGACAAACTTCTCTTGAACAAACTTGATTCTAAACCTCAAAAGGACTCTGCATACCACATATGCAGGTAAGTCTCTGCTACTGGTGGTTCATTAGATTTTCAAAAAAATTGGCCACTTTTTCCCCACCCCTCTGCTCAATATGAGCCAAAACCTAATTTGCATAAAAATCAAAATAAAATGCCCCTATATAACCACTACTTACATGAAATTTAATTAAAATGTGGCCAGTGGTTTAGGAGAAAGAGGCTCAAACACCACCTTCACGCAGGACGACGGACGAGTGATCAAAAAAGCTCACCCTGACTTTGTCAGCTGAGCTAAAAAAAAGCGCTTCCACATTCATAAAGTAAACACGACTGTTGTTAAAATTCATCATGTGGTTCTAAAAATAGCCTTAACTAGCCTAATTTTATATTTGTGAAAAGAGTTGTGATGGCGTTGTCGTTAGCACAATTCGCCCCAACTGGAAGCAACCATCACAAAGTGGCAGTTTAAAAACAGAGCCAGCAAAAACAACAAATCACTCAAGACACGCATTGTGTCCATTGGAATTTATTAAAATTAACTTCCGTTTCAAAAGAATAAAAAATGTGAAGGAGACAGTTCATACATATCTTGATATAAAATTAAAAAGTCGAAATTGCAAAAATTGTTCCATTGAAATTCGCACTGCAATTTGCATTGAAAGTTTTTCTTTGAAAACTTGTGTTCCAAGGGGATTAAATGTATTGAGGCTTTGATATAAATCACACAAAAAAGGATGGATAAAAATGGCAGGCCGTCATTTCACCAATCGCACGTGTCAATCAGTACAGTTAAAACTAGAAGTCCTGTCACGTCTAGTGCAGAAAACGCTCGTTAGCTAATGCGCTATCTAGTGCAGAACAGTCAAGTAAATCTCAAACATGCGATAACTTCTGCGCTATGTAACGCAGAACGTAGTGCGCTATTCCCGAGGTCATTAACATCGATCTCCGACACATATCATTAGGAAAAGAAATGTGTGGTTGGTAAGTGGACTCAGACATCAGTTGATATTATTTCGAATCAGGTTTGCCGGGTAAATTAGTCGTGACAATGAATGAAAAAACGCAGAAAAAATGTCGAAATGACCAGTTTTAATTTTCACAAGAAGCCCAGACAGTGAAATCAAAGTCATTGCCAAATCGGATATAATCGTCTTTTAAATGATTTTATTCCGTGCTATTGATTGATGAACACGGGGACGAGACTTGTGTGAGATGTGTATGTACGAACAGCCCGGCACGTGATCGTTTTGAAATAACCTAATAAAAATGTTTTGACAACAACATTTTATCAATTAATTAATATCTCTGACTCTGTTCCGACTTGGAAACTATGGATAAATTTGTTCGTAAAATCACCATAAAAAATCATCCAAATACCGTTAATACCGCTCAGTCTCCGTCTGAATTTCAACTAGTAATTCGCAACAAATTTTCAATATCATTTAAAACCTGCTCATTCCAATATAAGGCCTTGTTCATATCACTTGCTACACCAAATAACAAACACTGTGAGGCCGCGACTTGCTATTCAGTACGATGGGAATCGCCCAGAGACTCCCCTAGCCGAATCGATCCGCACCATTTTGATCCGAACTCCGTCTCCACTATTTGACCCAAATCCGTAAGGCTGGCGAACGATTTCACCCCGCCCGTCCCAGAGTCAAACCGTCCCCAGAATATTTAGACCGACACCTCACCCCCCCCCCCCCCACCCAAGATTTTGAAATAATGACTGGGTGGTCACAAGCTGGGTTTTTGAGGAGGTAGTTGTTCTTGTTTTGGCAAACGGCACGCTTGTTCATATTAGTCTAAGGACTAAATAAACAATAATTTTTCAATGTTGATTGAAAAACGTCCTTCCCCTTCCTGTGCAGACTGGTTAAAAATAGGTCATAAGCCAACACGACTTACTTGAACCCCCCCCCCCCCCACACACACACCCCCCGATCTTCAACTTTTCCGAACCGTCTTGTCCTTCTCACCGTAAGTGAAGTGTATCTTATAAAATTATCAGTAAACAATAGGGATGAGACAATTTAGCTAAATTGTAGGTACAATTTATTAAATTGTAGCTACAATTTAATAACTAAAAACAATGTGAAGCTAATAGGCTTCCGTAGATGAGAACGCTAAGCAACAAAATTCGCTGAAATTTGCAAAAATTCCGTTTTCAAAATAAATTTGTAAAAATCAGGGATTTTTTTTTAAATATAAGAACACAGGGTGAACCTGGTGATTTAGAAATATTTAATTTCTAAAAATTTCAGCATTTGGGACAGGAATTTCAATCCCTTTAAACAAATAAAACAGCCGGAAAAAATGAGTTTTTTTATTTTAATTTTTTATCCCAAACGGATTTTTCTCCGGATCAGTCCTTTTCAATCATTCTTCATCATTATTCTTTAATCACTGATGATAAAATAACAAATATAAATTTGAACCTAATTGTTATTAAGTAACCCATTTCCAAATTGAAGTCATAAAACGGGGAGCTTAGTATATTGACAGGAGTGTTTTCAAAGCTTATTCACACCTTCTGTTGTTCAAAAAACGCACAGATGGTAATTGCCAACATTACTGATTGCTACCTGAAAAACTGCCGCAGAAAATCCTCCCTGTTCAGTCCACAATATAGCGCAATCCTCTGATGTAGCCTTCAGCACCAATAAATAATAATCATATTTGTTCCATAAATGTGGAGCAAGAAAGTTGAATAATCAAAAGAACTGGTGACAATTTATGAAAATTAAAACTAACAACTTTCAAGTGTGCAGAGTAAAAACTTCACCGTGCACATGGTTTAATGGCAGTTCATTGTAAACGAACTGTACGCCTATATTAGAGATACTCTTGAGTGCCTAATAATCATACATGTATGATTATTCTTTTTTGAACAAAATTCCCACCTGTATGATCCTTATTTGACCCTGTATGATCATTAATTTTCAGCAATCGAAAGTGCAGAGCGGCTGCTTATCTCAAGAAGTTCACCAAAACAAACTAGTAAGGTACATGTACAAGCAAACGCAGGATGCAATGGAAATTTTAATGGGGAGAGAGGTGGAAGCATATATTTGGGCTTTATTCTGAAGTACTGTTACCATAACTTTAAGGCCTAGTACTCAATGAATGTGCTTCATACCATCACTGAAACAGAATTAATTAGTCTATAGGGTTTTGTCTTGGTGCAATTTATGGGAGAGTGCCAAAAGGCACTCTCCCATAAATTGCAACAAGTCAAATCCATGTGAAAATTATGATAACCGAAAGTAATTTAGCGCTTCACCACTTCAAGAGCATCAGACGTCTCTGAAAACGGTTCAGAGCATAGCAGTTGGCTCACATCTTGGAATTTTCCACCCTATACTATTATTCGACCCTGTACTATTATTAGTTTTCCGGAAATTTTTCACCCTGTACTATTATTTTGCCCTGTACTATTATTAGGCACTCGAGGAGTATGATACTAGGGTCTTGTGTGGTATGGGTCTATACAATTCCCCTCCCCCACCCACTGTTTGGAATATCGGACTGAAGTCCTGCAAATTTCAACTCGAGGAAACACCACTTGGCACTTGTACTCATCTACTCGCCAGATGACCCAAGTTATTCTTCTCCTTATAATTGGGGTGTCTGCAAATCACTCCAGGGGTGGAATATCCACCCGAATGATATTCTCAGTTTCTGTGACAAAGCAAACACAAGGAACTCACAGTATGGTTCTGTTGATTGGGTTTTTTTTATATTGGTTCGAAGCTCACTTGAAGTTGAGAATGTTTCTTTCACATAACACAATCCAGAATGCGTGGAAATTCCACTTTGTTGGTGTTTCAGTACAAAAGCATTATACCATGTACCGTGGATGGGTTTCAGACACGTCACAGAATATCCACAATCAGAAGTACAGTTGTTAACGGTTGTACGAGAAATTCACAAGAACGATGGGTCGAGTCACCTGTGGTACGAAACAGAAAGATGAAGTTTCAACGTCTCAAACCACGTGTCAAGATGTGGACGAGAAAATTGTTCACAATGTTCATGCTCACTGAGCTTTCTAAAACATTCTTTCAGATATTTTTCACGAATAAATAGTTCTTACAGGCTTTTGATTGCTCTCAGTCATTTGGAAATGCTCTCTCACGACATATTAACCTATCAAGTGAAATGCGTCAGAATATCAATTCACCCCAAAAAAGCCGCCCGGGGACAGAAAATAAAAACTGATTTTAATTGATTTCTAGCATGAGCATGTGGACATTTTTCAGTTGCCCAAGCTTTTTCAACACTCCATTAAATATTGACGATTGTTTGAAATGTTTCATTGATATCTTTCTAAAATAAAAATAAAAATATATATACATGGCAAGCCCAAGGGTTTAATATTCCATAGCTATTGCCAGTATTTGAGAGAAATTTAAAAATGCCGTACTATGAATTTTAAAAGGCCAAATTTAACTGACCACATATGGAAGAGTAGGAATTTAGGTCCCAGAAAAAGTGTTGTGAATGGTAGGCCCACCCTTATCAATCATAAATTGTTAACACCGCATGCCCATCAATTCGAACCATGCAGTGGTGGAAACTTGTGTTAGCAGGTGGGAGAGGGGGGGGGGGGGGCAGATATAAAATCCCCCCCCCCCCCCCCCCCCCCATCACATGAACTCACACAAATTAATTACGCATCGACGTTTTTTAATCTAACTCATAATGTTAACCTTGTTTTACCTTCAATGATCGAAGGTGCACGTGGCATTGGCCACCAGCCAAATTTGAGAATTTTTTTTAGCGTTTACTTAAAAAAAACGAAGCTAGCGTGGGGATGAGGAGTTGTGGTGTGTGAGGGAATTGGCAGTTTGCTGCTCATGCTTTCCTCTGTGTGGGGGATAAGGGTACATGAGGACTTGAGGGTTCTGCCCCGGAAAGGAGTGTGTGGGGGTGGGGGGGGGGGGATCTTTTTTCTTTTTGTTGATTTTCAAAGTTCTCGACGAATAATTAATTTCTTTTTCAGCTTTCACCCAAACGCATATTTTTTTTTTACAGAACACCAACTATCTCTTGAAATTGAAACTTTATAAATATCTGAGCATTCCGATTTCTTAATTCGCTCGCAACACTTTCGATACACGGTCAGTTCGGTAGGCTGTGGAGAGCGTTCTTTTGTTTCCAACCACGCTTGTTTTCTCATAGTTCCTCCATAAGAACGGCTGCGATTCATACATACTAGGCTAAAAATTCTCGAAATAAAAACGTCTCATTACTTCTACCTTCTCAAGGTTTAGCAGTCTTGAATCAACCAGCATGATTTTCTCATTAATCTTCGAAAACAAAAATCACGCAATACGCGTTTTTAAATACTTCTTGTATTGTCGCGAAATGAATTGATGAGAAGTGTGTGTGTGTGTGTGTGTGTGTGTGTGTGTGTGTGGGGGGAGGGGGGGGGAGCAGATGAATGAACATCATTTCGTCCTCTTAGTATCTAATTCTAATATTTAATTGCCACCTCATGTCAGTAGGACATGCGACTTAATAACTGGTGATTGCCTGTTTCAAGTACTGAATATCAATCAGCCGTCACGCGTTACAATTTTGCAGAAATCGCGATACACTACCTTGCATCAGATGTAATTCTCTGATGATTTGCTGCGCTAACCTAACGCGCTATTATTTCAAATTAGTGCAGAATACGGGACAGGACTTCTAGTTTTTAACTGTATAAGATGGTTAGCAGAAATTGACATTTTTCTGCACAGTCACAGAAGGGAAGGGAGACAACCAGCTCTCTCAATTGGCTTCGGCAAACGGCATTGCTGAAGCAAACGGCGCTGACTACGGCACACAGTTGCAGTGGTAGAAATAATCTGCAGTGGTGTTTGACTTGTCCAAACTTGAACCCAAAGTCTGTAACATATTTTTTTGGTTTGGTACATCCTGTTCCACAGCATGTATCAAACCAAAAAATTATATTATGGGCTTTGGGTCCAAGTTTGGATGAATGTGTGACAAGCAGTAGTTCACTGTGCATGAAAGACACACACCGGTAGCTGAAAACGGAAACTCGCAGCCAACGTTACACTTAAACTTTCTGTCATTGGTTTGTTTATTGTGATACCCCTCTCGAAAACAATTGAATTTGTGCCGTACACATGTGAATCATCTCCATATATAAATATGTGTGGGGGTTTCCCGCACCAAGTTCTACATTTACAGATAATGGGTCAACATTCATTTTTTGATTCCAGGGAATACACATAAATACAGGTAAACAAACACCATGTTTTTTCTGAGAAATAAGTTGGAAATGTATTTTACTCCATATTCAGCTCAGATGAAATTCATTCGTTTCGCAGTCCTGTAAATTTCAATCACAAACTCACAAATCGACTGTGCATATGACATTGCAGGTGTATATGACATTGCAGGGGTGGATTCAAGTAAAAAAAAAAAAAACTAATTCTGTCCTCCAAAATATCAATTGGATTTCCACCCCAAAAGCCTCGAGAACACTACTTTTGATAGCACATTTCAAAATTTTTCGAGGACGAGAAACCACCCCCGCTAAAAAAATTGTGCATTCGTCACTCGCTGCAAATGCCTTTGCATCTGTATGTATTGCCTTCCCAGAAATGCCGTAGTAACTGCCGAAGCACATAAAATTTGCAACAGCCAACGACTGCCAAAGCCAAAAAATTTGAATTGCCAGGGCTGGACAACTGTAATACTTTGTCATTTACCTTAGAAATAAATTAACAGTTTAACTCAAGTTGTTAATAATGCTTAAATAACAAAGATTATCGAAAACTTTTTTAACTACGCTTTTCAATTCAATTAGGGCACTCAGAAACCACGATTGGCCCAGCTTCTTATGTGAACTTGAAATTTATTTTAAATACTTTAAATGTTTTTTTTAAAAGAATACATCTTTAAAAGAGAAGAACACTCTCACAATGGGTAATCCTAAATTCCAAATCCACTGCATTGAGGCAAACACAAAATCAACTGAATGGTAACCATAGCCATCACTGGTAGGGAAAGAGTTAGGGCATTCAGAAACCATGAATGACACAGTTCTTCTGTGAGGAGGGGGGTGATTTTTTTCTCCACAATTCGTCATGTTAGCTGTTGTTGTGTCCTCTATGTACATTTATTTTGACAAGGTGTCATATATATTTTATGTTTCTTTCTGACTTCTCCCTCCTGGTCCCCGACTTCTCCCTAAAGTCTCTGGGAGAAATCACTTCTCCCTAAAATCAGCTGCCAGGTTGACCCCTAACCTAGATGACCCCCCTCGCCCTCTCTTTGAAGTTGTGAAAAATGAAGTTCAAGTCAGTTGACCTACCTCAAGTAAACAACGAAGATGATCATTTTCTTGCGAAAAATGGGATTGCCTGCTGGACTCCTGGCATCGTTTCTGGCATAGTTCACATTGCACATTTTATGTATTAACCCAAGTGATTAACCTATTAAGTGTGTCACTGGTGCGTGTAAAACCAATGCCACTCAGATTATATTTTCTGGGAAATATTTGGTGGTCAAGGAGAAAACAAACTCAAAGAAGTTTTGTAACTCCAAAAGGGGCTATGTATTGTGCTGCAGTAACTCAATTTGATGTAGTTGTCTTGCTGTTCTTGCAGTCATAATTGTTAAACAGACAAATCTTGCTCTGGGTTTGCGACATATTCTTAAGTCAGAACAGACAAGGGAAATTCTGAGGGGGGCAAGAATTTCTGTGATTTTTGTCTTGCTTTTTTTTTAGGGCTGTTGCTACTATACGATTAATCGACTAACCGTCCGATGCTCTAGTCGACTATTATTTTTCATAGACAACTATTTTTTTCAGCCGTACACATGCCACTGAATGATATTGGTCTGCGAGGGGGCATGTAACGTTTCTCTGTACGTGCTATGCTTTGTATTCAGTGTTTATATCACGAAAATAGGCAGGTAATTTTGACTTTACCCTAAACTCCACTCTGGATCGAGCTATTGTGAACAAATTGTTGATAATCCGTGGTAATTGTTGCCATTTTCATTTTTAAATCCAATAAATAAATCCATACTTTGAAGTGTTAGCATCACGTGACAGACTGACAGTTGATTACGTCAATGAGGAATTCCTGGTAAACCCTAGTTTTTAGATGATCCGATTGGCTTGAATAAACACTGGATGCTATATTACTGGCAATTTTCATCAAGGGACCATTTCTAGATCCCCAAAATGCGCAAAAAGGAAAACTTCACAGTTCAGATTGCACTTTGATTTTCACTTGCGTTGTCAGGATGTTGAACTACGTTTACTTGTTATTTATTTATTGGTGTTTAGGGTCACATAATTTTGCACAATTGGCAAATCATGACAACATGAGTATCAACTAAAGACCAGGGGTGAGCGTTAATAAGCTGTGTTGTCCATTTTAGAGAGGGTTTGCATCTCCCAAGCATTGGTGACTGGGTCCAATTTTACCAGTAAAACAGAGCCTGTTTAATGCAGTGAACAGGCACTGCTTCACTTCCCGGGGTTCCCACAGGGAGCATTTACCTGTACCTTGCTGAATATTTCCACTGTATATTATGCTTAAAAGTTAGAAATTTAGAGGCAAGAAATTGTAGTTTGAATAATGTCCATCATGTACAATGTACATACA